>JBAMJV010004623.1:0-86902 GCA_037951105.1 Echinarachnius parma | reverse complement strand
GCGCTTGCTGTGGAGTTTCAAAAACTTTTTTTTTCCATTATTGTGTCTGTTACACAGAATTGTTCACAGGAACACTTACTTGAGTCACTTATCTCAGTCATAAAACAAGTGACAATCAAGTACTAAAATTAGGCTAGCACTTGACCAATAAATGCCAGTGCAGTGCAGAGAGTACATAATACATTCAAGCATAATTAAGATTTTTCAGAATTAAGATTGTGGTCGTGTTGTGAGTAGGCGCTTAACATTTTATCATGGGGTCTTAGTTTAAAACGGTTTTATGCCCTAATTGGGCATTTAATCCACACTGCTGCTCTCTACCCTGGTGTGAAAAATAGGTACTTAGTCGGGTGATAATTAACGCTACAGGCTACATTATTATTATTATTTTCATCATCATCATCGTCGTCTTCATCGCCATCATTTTATTAAACTATTATTGCCATTATTTATACCAGATAATAATCTCTAACTTGTACTCTTTCTCTGTTGCCCTCTCTAGGTTGAGTAGAGCGCAAATCAGAGGGGGGCGTGACCACATCAGGAGACACTCGGACGACCACGGATCATCCACCCTGTCGTCCCCGTCGCGGAGTAACATCGCGAACTCCATGAGCACGCTCATCGACATCGATTCGAGAACAAGTACGCAGTATTCCAGTTTTTATTAATTCTCATTCATTCTTCATTATTGAAGTACATGGAGCAGTCATTTCCATATGGAACTTAAGGGGGGGGGGGGGGGGTTTCACAAAGATCCCAAATTGCAAGTTAAATATGGAACTTTTCCTCCATATCTTACAATAACTATTTATAATTAACTGTTGAATGTCTTCATGTGTTGGATAGATAACATTTTCATTCATTATATTCTGCGAAAAAGAAAAACAGAACATCACAGATTTGAGAAATCCCACGATGATTAACCCTCGAGTTAATTTACATCTATTTTCATTATTTGAAAAAGAAAATACTTGATACACATCGTGATAATGATAATAATGATAATAATGTCATATTTATAACGCACATATTTCTATGCGCTGTTAGAAATTGAAAATAAAAGGAAGGTTCAGCCTACTATATTGCATAGTAACTTAAAATCATAGAAAGTAATGTAGAACTTTAATTGAGAACATAATTGATCTCATTCTTGAGGAAAATGTTGGGGTAAAATTCAAGCCAACAGCATTATGTTCACATGGAGACACTCACATGGACACAATAAAGTTAGCATACTGTACATGTACATTTGACTTAATATGTGTGGTTTGCGGTTGCACCATGTAAGACTTTTTAATTTGACTTGTTAATAATATTTGAAAAGGCTTTTTTTTTTGTGGGTGTGTGTTTCCTGGTTATGTTGCGCTTTTTATACATCGATGCACATCCTGCTCTATAATGGTGTAGCGCGGTCGGCCTGATTGGAGGGGGCATGATTTAGGTATCCCCCCCCCCTTTATGTTTTCTATTGTTTTGGGCAATTTATTGAGGGGCATGTGCCCCCTCTCCCCCCCCCCCCCCCCCAAAAAAAAATAAATAAATAAATAAATAAAAATAAAATAAAAAAATAAAAAAATACAAATCCTGCTCTACAGTAGCGTAGCATTGTCGACCTGATTGGGGGGCATGCCTTCTGCATTTCTTTATTTGTACAAAAATGTCTCTCATGTTTTTTGTATTTTTTATAATATTGTTTTGGGCAAATTACTGGGGGTGGGGGCACATGCCCCCTTTCCCCTCCCCTCCCCCTCCACCTCCCCCACAGTTACACCACTGCTTCTATATATATATATATATACATACATCCTGAATGAAACATGAAACATACATGATTATCACTCTCACTCACGCATGTGCTTTTGGAAATATGACCATGAGTCGGCACAAATCACGGAAATTCCTCAATTAAACTTAAAAGGTACCCCAACAGGTTTGATAAAGATTATCATGGTTTATGTATATCCTGCATCATATTGTTTTTAAAAAACGTGTTAGGTATTATTGTTATTTTTTTTTATGCCTCCGCCAACGAAGTGGCCGGAGGCATTATGTTTTCGGGTTGTCCGTCCGTCCGTCCGTCCGTCCGTCCGTCCGTCCGTCCGTACGTCCGTCCGTACGTCCGTCCGTACGTCCCGTTTTCGTTCTCGCGATATCTCAAGAACCAGTTGACGGATCAATTTCAAACTTGGTATGAGTGTACATATTGGGGTGACAATGATCTGATTAGATTTTAGGGGTCATGAGGTCAAAGGTCAAGGTCACAGGACTCAATATATATGCAAAAATGCCTCTTTCTCGCGATATCTCAAGAACTGGATGACGGATCAAATTCAAACTTGGTATTAGTGTAGATATTGGGGTGGCAATGATCTGATTAGATTTTAGGGGTCATGAGGTCAGAGGTCAAGGTCACAGGACTAGATATATATGCAAAAATGCCTCGTTCTCGCGATATCTCAAGAACTGGTTGACGGATCAAATTCAAACTTGGTATTAGTGTAGATATTGGGGGTGGCAATGATCTGATTAGATTTTGGGGTTCATGAGGTTAAAGGTCAAGGTCACAGGACTCAATATATATGCAAAAATGCCTCGTTCTCGCGATATCTCAAGAACAGGTTGACGGATCAAATTCAAACTTGGTATTAATGTAGATATTGGGGTGGCAATGATCTGATTAGATTTTGGGGTTCATGAGGACAAAGGTCAAGGTCACAGGAATCAATGTATGTGCAAAAATGCCTCGTTCTTGCGATATCTCAAGAACCGGTTGACGGATCAATTACATACTAGGTATGAGTGTACATATCGGGGTGTCACTGATCTGATTAGATTTGGGGGGTCATGAGGTCAAAGGTCAAGGTCACATGACTCAATATGTATGCGAAAATGGCTTGTAATTGCAAAATTTCAAGAACTGAATGTCAGATTTCAATCAAACTCGGTACCTGTATCATAAAGAGTCAACGTAGCCATAAAATGTTGGGGTCATGAGGTTGAGGTCAAGGTCACGGGACTCATTATACATGCAAAAAAGCTTGTAATACCAAAATCTCAAGAACTAAATGTCAGATTTCAATCAAACTTGGTACATAAACTTTGGGCATATTAAAATCGCGTGATAGCGGAGGCATAATTTTCGATTGCGCGCAATCGAAGATCCATCTAGTTTATAGACATCTCAAATCAGAAATAAGTGAATTTTCATGAGAGAAATTGCTGTCTTATTTTTGTTTAAATCATTCCTTATTTTCCCCCTGATCTTATAGGTAAACTACCGCTCCCACCGCGCTCCCCGCGGACGACACAACGAAGCGCCATGCTCCATGCCATCAAGCACAGGTTTGTACAACGCCTCGGAATAGAGTACCAAAGAGTTGCGTCACAGTTATTGATTGCCACAGTACGAGTTCTATAATAAAAATGTCAGGCAAGCATCAAATTGGGGAACTAACGATTGCTATTAAGGACGCAATCGTCCAGCTCCAACCCATGACCAAGAGCCTCGATCAAAGGACACCTTGTGTAGAACTATTACTTTGTTACAACAAAAGACTATGACGTCACTACTCTGGTACTCTATGACCAAACCCCTACGAATGGTAACATGGGTAACTTTCCACATCCTGATGGCAGGAATTCACAAAAAGGAGCATTATTTAAAACATGGTTTAAAATATGGAGCATTTTAGGGGGTAAAAGTTTTGTTATGCTTCTTATTATGGCTAAGGCAATGCCAATGCTGTATATGTACATGTACGTTATAGTGATATGTAAATTAATATTAATAATAATACCGCTACATGTCAATGTCTCATATAATATATGTACCCCACCCCTATACCCCGTCCCCCTTTTTGTTGATTCCCCCACTACCCTGCCTGTTAGTGTGACCCCACCCGCAAGTTCCCAACCGCTTTCCGATTTGAATCCCTCGCCCCCCCCACCATCGGCTTTGCCCGGCATTCATGGAGAGGATGTTTATTTATTCATGCATTATTCATGCAAGTCTTGCATTGCAGAGGTGACACAGATTTTAGTTAAAACATGAAATATACATGAATATATGCAATGTGTCTGGCATGTAACATTACTAACATCTCTAGCAGTCCGGCATGAGAAGCGTTAAAAGCATCTTGAGTTTTGGGGCATGAAATAGATTGGTTTACAAATGGTTTCAAATCTGTGCATGTTTTTACTTCATTGACGACCTAGGAGGCGAGCTATTGCATTAATCAGCACGATTCGTTACTTGAATCCAGCTTGGAGATTATTTGCTGCTATATCAGGCGAACCTCGGACAATCCTTAAGATTGTCAATTAATGACCTACATGTACATGTAGCTAGGCATAATATCTACTGTTAATTTACATATTTCATACAAATCTTCAAGCTTACAGAAAGTATCTGTTGCAATGTCAGGGTTACCTTTTGGCAAGCTTTGAGGTTACCAGGGGCAACCTTTACTAAAAAAAAAAATGGCATGCATAGAATTTGAATTTGTTTTGTAAACTGATCTATCCAGATATATATACTTATCAGATGGCATTGCAGTTCAAAGGTCATTGTAAAATCTCTTGCATATATATATATGAGCAATATGAATTAATTTTGTATTTACAAGAACAGAATGCATATTAATTTTTACAATATGAAAGAAAGAAGAACAAAATGGGTATCCTAAACAGAAATAAAAGAGCATCTATCCTTAGAAATATGTACTGCACCGTAGAAGAGAAATATCGATGGAGAAGTTGCATTCTTATTAGAAACTTAGCTTAAATTTGAAAAGCTTTGCTGCATCAAGCGCTAAATGCCTGCTTCATTATTCAACATAAAACACGTCTCAAACTAACTTGTATTCTTATATTCCGTTTGATCATAACAGTATTATATTTGGTATATTAACGATTGTCTTGTATTGTGCAAGTATTAATCTGCTTTAACCGGGAGAAATACATGTAGTAATGGTAACTTATTGTAATAAGTAACCATTTAATAGTTTGTGATTTGCTATGATATTATTATTCAAAATACATGTATATGCATAAATGAGAGCTTCATTTAGTTTCTACAATGAAACTAAATGCTCGCAAACTTTAAACATAATTATCTCCGAAGGACAGAAGTGACTTTGTAATAATGCTCTTCTCTTTCTCAGCCAACAAAATATTCCTTTGATAATAATAACGACAATAGTCCATTTTTATACGCATCACTTTATTACATTTAGTAAGTCTCAAAGCGCATGGTTGTGGTCTAACTAATTTGATAACTATTCATACTAATTATTCAGTTTCATCTAATAATACATTCATTTGCATGGATCGTACGTTAGAGGTGGCATGATCATCGCGGATTATCTGTTCAATTATCAGCGCACTCAATAATTTTCTCACGATAATTTTGTTTTTGGGAGTGGCGGTAATAATGTACAGTTTGGCTGTCGTATAGAAATTAATTAAACATGGCTTATTATAGAACAAATTTATGTTGATTTGTTTTTCATGCCATTTGTAAGAAGCAGCGCGCTAATTGCAGATTATCAGGGGGGTGTTTCACTAAGATTCCCAAGTCGAACTTAACACTAAGTTGGACTTAAAAATTATGGAAAGCCATTTGTAGCGTTGGAATTAAACATATTCAAGAGCCCAAATGCAAATATTTGAAACTTTCCACAAAAATTTCACATCAATAACTTGAAGTCTCTTTGATAAAAAAAAAAAAAATGTACATGATTTTTATCAAAATTGCAGGCCTGTTTGAAGAACAATTATACAAAGAAACTAATGGCTTTCCATAATTTAAAGTCAAACTTAGTGTTAAGTTCGACTTGGGATCTTTGTGAAACACATCTTGAATGAGCTTAGTCAATCATTATCTTATAAACATGCCAAATAATATTACAAAGAATTCTTGTCAGCTTGGTTTTTAAATTATGTGTCTTGTTGTGGTAATGTTGTAGCTTGTTATACTAATCAAATATTTGCTTGATGTAAACAAAGAATGTTTATTAATAACATAATATTTTGAAAAAAATAAGATTATGCATATTTTTAATTATATCATGGTAAACGTACATTTTTGCTTAATAGTTTACCATTTATAAGTATAGTTTACAAAGTATAATGAAAGGTCACCTTTTATTTTGTTACACTGGACGTTATCGTACAATTACGATTAACATGCCGTAACAAGGAGATTATTTGGATAGGGAGTTGTGTTAAAAATGTCTTGATGGTTCTAGTTAATGCATATCGGCAAGAAAAGTTCAAGCAATCACCCTCTGTCAGAAACATAGGCGTACCCAGGGGGGGGGGGGGGATGTTTGGGGGTTCCAACACCCCCCTTTGACGGAAAAATGACTGTTTTGGGGTATTCTTTAGTTTTTGTCGGTCTCTGGTACACTTTTTACCAGTCTCTGGTCTATGGTCTCGAAACCCCCCCCCCCCCCCCCCAATCCCCTCTGAGGACTCATCTTAACCAGTGGTCTCGGCCTCAACACATTTTTGCGACAGACAGGTTAAAAATGTATTTATAATCTATATGTACAGTATATTTTGTGTAAGTTATATCATATATGCATACATGTTGGGCCAGTCAGCTTAAATTTTGCAGCAGGGCGGTGTTTCGCAAAGATTCAAAGTTAAACTTAACTCTAAGTTGGACCTAACTAGAATTGAAAGCGATTAGTTTCTTTGTACAATTGTTAAAACAGTTCTTTTGAAAAGGCATAAAGTTTCATAAAATCTGTGAATTTTGTTATTATCAAGTAGCCTTGAAATAATTGATATAAATTTTTGTTGGAAGTTTCAAATACCCAATTTTTTTTGCTTTTGAATAAATTTTATTTTAAGGTTACAAACGGCGTTCCATAACTGTTAAGTTCAACTTTGATTCTTTGTGAAACTCCCCCAGGTATATATAAGGCTTAGCTATACAGAAAATAAGAAAGTCTTAGGAAATTGATTGTAAAAGGAAATTATTATGAGCACCATGTTGAAAATCATCTCCTTCATTTTAGTCGATTGAGCATAAAGCGCATCATGGTTTTCAGATGATTTTTTTTTTTGTTTATGTATGGTTTATCATTTTGAAGGCAGTTTCTAGTTCTGTTTATCAATTCATTTAATGAATGTACATTATTCCTATTCAGGACTGGTCCTGAAAACACACTGGCATGGGTGAATGCATGTTATACCAAAATTAAACAGTCGCAAAGAAACAAAGAATAATTCTGACTGGGATCTTTTTAAAATAACATCGGGTTTAATACATGTTTGTTTTGTTTTGTTCTAAAAAAAAAAAACACCACCAAAATCAACCTTTTAAATGATGAGGATTTTTCAAAATGTTTCAGTAATTCTAAGAATTCATAAAAAATCAAAAAGATGCTTGTAATATCATCATCTAGAGAGCCTGGAAGCTGCCTTTGATTATCATAATCACTCGATTAGTCACATAGTATTATTATGATTTAGTTATTCTTTTTATTTTTAGCCTGCATCTCATTTTTGCTAACACAAGACATCCTCTCTTTCTCTCCCTCCTCTCTCCGTTTCCTTGCCTCACTCCCATTTTTACCCCCAAAAAATACCATCCCGTAACCATGCCAACAACATTCTCACCCATTATTAATATTTCAATAAGAAAATTATACTAACTTCATTCATTTTTGGGGTTGCTTGTTTTTTTTTAATATGAAATCACCAATCACCAACACTCTTCACTCATCATGATTCATCATTGGGAAATGTTGTAAATTTCCTGAAAATGGTGGTCACCCTCCACTCCTGCGTTCTCCACCCTCTACCCCCTAACCTCCCCTCCCCCACCTTGGCACCACCCCTGTTCCCCTATTGGTCCTGATCTGTCCATCTGTGTGATGATTGGACAAACTGCGGGCTGCTCCACGATCTCACCCTTTGTTACCCCCTACCGACCGCATCAACAATTGTTCACCCCTCAATGTTGTTCCAAACAATTTCTTCTTTACACACATTGTCAAACCTTGTTCATCCGTAACTTATCGCGAGTTCTCCACTCAATTTCTTCTCCTTCACGTTATTAAACCTTGTTTATCCTCTGTTTTATCATTGTGTGTTCCACACGACATTGTCTTGCGTTACCTTGTAAATCCTTTTCATCCACATTTTGTAAATTTGTCAACATTTGTCCTTTACAAAAATGTCCCTGTCTTCCGAAAACTCTTCCATACCTTGTTCACCTTCCTTTCATATTCCCAAACCATTTTTATTATTGTCAAATATCTATTTTTTCTTTGTACTCATATTTATTCAAAAAATGTCTCTCATTTTCATTTTTCATTTTGTTTCATCGATATTGTGAAATGTTTTTCTACATCTATATATGTATACTTGTTGTCAAATGTGTATTTCATCCAAAATATAATTTGTATTATATTTGTTTTGTTTGACATTCATTTCCCATTTTAATATGTTCCACCATCAAACCTATGTTCAATTTCACCTCCTATTCATACAACTACCATCCTCTAATCATGAATCCTCCCACCCCTCTTCTTTCACACCTCTTCATCTTAACCAATCTCACTTTCAAACACATACATACTCCCCTCCCACCGTTACTCAACATTTTATCTTCTATAACACTGTCCTATTCCCATTGTGCATTAAACAAATATGTTCCACTCATAAACTTCTTTCTTACAATGAAACACTCATCGTCACCTACTTCAAAATACACACAAACGCAATTTCTACCTAAATACATTCTGTAATCATTATTATTTTTTCATTCCCTACTTTTAAAATGTTCCCCTAAATTACACTCTGTCTCATCAAAACACTCCCCCTCCCTTTTTCCTCATTTCTTTTCGGTCATCCTCTTTCCTCTCCTTCCTGTGATCATCTGTTCTTCCCTATCATCATCTCTCCTTACACCATTTCCCTCCTTCAACTATTCATTTCATCCTCCCTATATCCCTATCCAACCTCCGTGTCTGACCCTTCAACCATTAAACACGATCATCACCTCCTCCATTCAAAACTTTGATTGATGCACCCCCACCCCTCTGGAACTGATACCCACCCTACTTCCCCTTCTTGAAACTTGACTTGTTTGGTACACTCCTAACCCTCCCCCCCCCCCTTCCATCTTGGACCAATCCATCCCTAAACATTCCTCTACAAATGTTAATTGATGCACCCCACCCCCTACTCACTCCGCTAAACCTATCCCTTCCAAAACACATACACCGATGCACCCCACCCCCTACTTACTCCTCTTAAACTTGAATTGATGCACCCCTCCCCCTACTCACTCCGCTAAACCTATCCCTTCCAAAACACATACACCGATGCACCCCACCCCCTACTTACTCCTCTTAAACTTGAATTGATGCACCCCACCCCCTACTCACTCCGCTAAACCTCTATCCCTTCCAAAACACTTACACCGATGCACCCCACCCCCTACTTACTCCTCTTAAACTTGAATTGACGCACCCCTCCCACCCCCACTGGACCCAATCCTCCCCCCCCCCCCCTTGTCCCTCTTGAAACTTGAATTGATGCAAGCAGATGGTCATTGCGCCCTCATAGGTTCAGTAAGAAGGCCATCATGAAGGTGCAGACGTGCGACTACTGCCACGACAAGATCGTTCTGCAGGGGTTCAAGTGCAAGGATTGCAAGTGAGTAAACAAATCAACAAGTAAACAAATCAACTTGTAAACTAATCAACAAGTAAACAAATCAAACTAGTAAACAAATCAACTTGTAAACAAATCAAACTAGTAAACACATCAAACTAGTAAACTAATAAACAAGTAAACAAATCAAACTAGTAAACAAATCAAACTAGTAAACTAATCAACAAGTAAACAAATCTACTAGTAATCTAATCAACAAGTAAACAAATCAAACTAGTAAACAAATCAACTTGTAAACAAATCAAACTAGTAAACAAATCAAACTAGTAAACTAATCAACAAGTAAACAAATCAACTTGTAAACAAATCAAACTAGTAAACAAATCAACTAGTAAACAAATCAAACTAGTAAACTAATCTACTAGTAAACTAATCAACAAGTAAACAAATCAACAAGTAAACAAATCAAACTAGTAAACTACTAATCAACTAGTAAACTAATCAACAACGATATAATTAGGTATTGTAAACAAACAAGTAGATTGTCATAGAGCCCCTTAGGTTCAGTTAGAAGGCCACAATTTGTGAAAACTTGATGAATGGCAGTCGCATTTACTGCCACAATGGGATTTCGCTCCTATCATAACTTGAACTTAAATCTAAATTGGACTTAAAAATGAGTTTCTTTGAAGAAAAAAATATAAACAGCATAAAATGTTGTTTCAAATCGCTAATATTTATCCATTATCAAGGAGCTTTTATGTTCTTGATGCAACATGTATGAAAAGTCTAAAAAATAAAAAAATTTGCTTTGGAATATATTTTATTCCAAGGCTACTAATGGCTTTCCATACTATTTAAGTCCAACTTAGTGCTAAGTTCAACTTAGGATCTTTGTGAAACACCCCCCTGGAATTCAAGCACAAGTATTGCAAGTGAGTAAACAAATCAACCAGAAATGATTAGATATTGTAAACACATTAAAAAAAATTAAAAACCTGTAGATATTGTTTAAAAAAACAAAGCCATGAAGGTGCAAATGTGCCTCGACTGGCAAAATCGGGCTTCTGGGATTCAAGCACAAGGATTGTAAGTGAGTAAACAAATCAACAAATGAACAATTAGTATTGCAAACAAACACAAACGTAGATGGTTATAGCAGTCCTCATATTATGTTCCATCTATATCTATATCAGTTTATCAAATTCAATCAAATCTAATCGATATAAAATAAAAACATAAAGTGAATCCAATATATACAAATATTTATTTATATCCAATATAAATATATTTATATCCAATATAAAAAAAAGCAAATATATACTTGTATATCAAACTAAATACTAATAAAATACCATTAATCCCTTTCTTTCCCAGGTATGTGTGTCACAACAGCTGTAAGTTCCAAGCCGAGAAGTTGCCGTCGTGCGGTCTGCCAAGGAGATACGAAGAGGTCTTTAGAGAAACCTTTGAGAACAGTAACAGTGAGTACTGTATGATATTAGTTTAGTGAATAAATACATGTACATGCATTTTTTTTTTAAGTCGGGGATGATAATAGAAGCAGTAGGATGATTATTTAGTTGGATGATTATTTAGTTAATGTTTATGTTTTCTAGTGAGATATGTGAATAAGTCTTGAAAGATAGAAAATCAAAATAGTCAAATTTGTCTTTGTTCTCGAGTGAGTATCTACAATGTAGTTGTTGCTTTTGTTATTGTTTCTTTGTTATATTTGTGAATATTATTGTTGTAACCTATTAATTGTTCTTAACAATTTGTCCTTTGATTTAAGCTTCTAAAATTGGTTTGTAAACTGGCCAATTGCCTTTGTAGCAACCACTTGGTTTAAAAAAAAAAAAAAAAACTTTTGCTTGGCTAAGATTTTTTGGAACATATAAACAAGATCTTTTTAGAACAAGTAAATGGATCTAAATAATCTGTCATTTGATTTTGGCCTTGGATTGTAGTTTGGAGCTTGTTAATTATTGTTTGGGGCTTGTTGATTGTTGTCTTAGCAACTGCTTGATCAAACAAGTTTGGCTTGGCAAAGATTGTTTAGAAACATTACAAATAGCGATGAATAGCTTTGATATCACATGTTTGTACTCTTTTAGACACCTAGTTCAGAACTGCACAGACACAAGTTTAGCAGGAATTATGTATACATGAATTAATATACATATAAACAGTCAAATCTGTGTATAGTGACCGCCTAAAGTTAACAAGAAAAGTGGCCTCTGTACACAGGTGACCCTTATAGACAGGTTCCATAACACTGTTTTTCTCTGCAAGGGATCCTTTTCAATAGCCACTATAGGCAGATTGGCCGCCTCTAGACAGGTGGCCATTAAGACAGGTTTGACTGTACAGTCAATCTGTGTATATGTGTAACAAAGAAAATGGTCTCTATAGGGAGATAGTTTCTTGACATTGTTTTTCTTTTTTCACTTTTGGTGGCCACTGTAGGCAGGTTGGCTGCTGTAGACAAGTGACCACTTAGGCAGATTTGACTGTATTTGTATTGTGATCATAAGCAAATAGTGATCCTTTAACTCTGGTGTCAAATTCAAACAAAATCACTTGGAGCCGTCACATTTCTCTTGTACCTTGTTGTTTGGCTTATGGTAACGGAAGAATGAAATAGGTTTTTATTTCATAAATATCTCCCTTATTAATATTATGGAGATGTGTATGATTAAATGAAAAGCGTTCTTGAACCCTTGCCGATTGTAGTCAAAATTAAACGGCAGTAGGTATCATAAAATCTGACAGCAATTTTCTATGAAACTTTTACACATCTTTCACTCCAGCAGAATCTTAAAATGATACTGGTATATATGATTGAAGCCTCAAATATCACGTAGGAAAAAATCTTACAAAGTTAGTGGATCAATTTAAAATGAGTATTTGAACTTAGTAATATTACACGTAAATGTACATACTATACACGTAGAGACATTGTGAAGTGCTTGCTTTATAGTTGCCTACATGTTCTGTCTGTGTTTTATATCCCCCCACCCCCTCCCCCGATACAGGTATAGCTTCGTCTCCCATAATGCCTCACAAACCAGGTAGATACACACACTGTGTGAAACCCTTACTCTGTCTTAGCCCTTTGTTTCTTTTTGCTCCCCCATTTATTTTCTACCCTTTTGTTTGTTTATTTCTACTGTATATTGTCTGTCCTGTAATTTGTTCATTTCTTCTTAATTCCTTTCTGATTATTCTTTTAATTCTCCGTGTTATATTCACTGTGTTATGTTCTCCCATAATGCCACACAAACCAGGTAGATACACTGTGTGCAATCCTTACTCTGTCTTGGCCCTTTCGCCTTTCTTCTTTTCTAGTTCTTTCTATTTATTTGCCAGCATTTTTATTTGTTTAATTCCACTTTCTATTCGTTTCTATTTATTTCATATATATACTTGTTTCTACCTTTCTTTTTTTTTCTTCTTTCTTTTTTTAAAGGATCCTTAATCTTTATATTTCTCCCTGTATTTCTTTCTTTTTGTTTTTTATTTTGTATTTCTTCATCTTGTTTCTTCTTGTCTCCCTCTCTCTCTCTTATATGTAACATTTATATTTATATCTTTAGTTATTTCAGATGCCCTTTCTACCTATTTATTTCTCTTGAATGACTACTTTATTTTGTATTTCTTTTCTGTAGAAACATGTATTTCTCTTGTTTACCTCTCTTTCTCTCTCTTCCATTTATGTTTTATTTCTATTTCCACTCTTTGTTACTTTCCTATACTTGTCTACAGTTTTACTATGTTTCTTGTTGTAGCTAAAGGAGTGGTCACATTGGACACGACTCCCCACGACTAGACCCACGAATGCAGTACACATTGGTAGTAAATCTATGGCAAGCCGTTTAAACATTTATTCCTATTTCTTGATATGATGACACACGCGGTACCCCGGGGTACCGTTGTACCCCGGGGTACCGCGTTGTGTAGCGCCATCTTGTGTCCACTTAAAGCACAACCGTATTGCGTTGTGCATGCAGTGCAGCGCGCGATTGATATTCGTTTGGTACCCCAGGGTACCATTTATGTCATCATATCAATAATTGAATTATTGATATCAGTTTATTTCTTGATATCAAGTATTACCAGTACAGAAAAGTATTTTTTGATATCAAGAATTGCATTTCTTGATATCAAGAATGCATTTCTTGATATCAAGAATTCGATTTCTTGATATCAAGAATTGAATTATTGATATCAAGAAATAGGAATAAATTGCTTGCCATAGATTAGTACCAATGCGTACTGCATTCGTGGGTCTAGTCGTGGGGAGTCGTGTCCAATGTGACCACTCCTTTAGATGAACTTTTAAAGAAAATTCAAAATTGTTGGATTCAAAATTGCCCATTGATGCCCTTTCATCTGTTTCTCTTTTTCTTTTTCTTTTTTTAACAAAACATCTCCTATTTCTCTTGTTCAATCTCTACCTTATTCTTTCATTTTTCCCCCTTTCTCATTCTCTTTTGTCATTATTTTTCCCCCTCCTATATCTTCCAATGTTCATTTGTTTCTTTAAATTTCTTATTCTCTTTCTTGTCTGATGTATTTGTCCCTTTGTATCTGTTTTTATACATGTAGTTATTTTCCCCTCTCTCTCTCCATTTGTTTCTTCCACCAATTACAATACTTTAAATTGCATGCAAAATAATGCATTATTATTTGATTTAGTCAACAATTATTTTTCATTTATAAACTTTTACTTTTAAAACTGATCATGAATTGCATGGTAATGTAATTGTAAAGATATAAACTACATACATATGTTTAAACATTGCAAAAACAAATTCATTTATTTAATTTGCTTGTTCTACTATTTTATTTTGTATTTTGTAATTTTTTTGTTTGCCTATTGCATGGTACGCATTTTGTTTAATTTTTTCTTTGCCTTTATAGGTTTTATATTCTGTAGCCAAATTTTCTTCTATATTTTATTTGTAAATGGCTTATATCAAGCAAAACAATTATCTTGTTCATCTTTTGAAAGCTGTTGAACACAACCTTTTCATCTCAATGTTGATGTTGATGTTGATATTACTGCTTTCATGTAGTACTAGTATTTTGTTGTTGTTGAATGGGGGCCCCATTCGTTTGCAAGTTCAACCATCTAAGGGGCTCCAGACCATAAGTGTCATTATGTTTTTTTATATGATGTTTGTCAATCTTTATCACTGGGGATCGAAATAAAAGAGGGAAACAAAGAAAAAAGGAAAATTCTGCATGGGAGTTTAGAATGAGGCAGAATCATTTCATATTTGATCTCTAGACACCTCCCCCCCCCCCCCCAAAAAAAAGGTCCAAGTTAGGAAATTTGCATTTTATCTCCCTCGCAACACACAGCCCAACACCCCAGCAAATGGAACACGTTCCCGAGTTCTTTAATTTCACAGTTCCTTGAAGGTAGGCTACGCAGTCCACAAGCCCGTGAGTGTGAGTTGGTTGATTTGGTTGCGGCTTTTTCGGTGAACCCCTAATACACTACATTCATTTCCTCTCCTCTCTTCCCTTGCCTTTTAATAACGTTTTTAAAAATCTGGTTAATTATTGCAGCTGTCATTTATTTCTTTTCTCCCCAAATTTCCTTTCATTGGGCATGGGGTTGATTATATTTTATTTCTTTGCATAACCACTCTTTCATGTTTTAAAACATAAAAAAGGTTTATTTCATGGCATTCTCTTTGAAGACGTGCCCATGACTTGGTACGCATGATTAAAAGAACCCATGCTCTATGCAATTTGTATAGCGCATCGCTTCTTTTAGTCATGCATGTCAAGTCGTGGGCACGTCTTCGAAGAGAATGCCTATTGTTTTTATAAAGATGAACCCATTAATTGTCAGTTGCTGTGATTATTTTCTCCCAAAACTTGAGTTTATTAATCTTTAGTAAAGATACTATGCAATTTCATTGCATACCCACACTTTCATGTTTTATAGCAGAAAACAAAATTGTATGAAAATGATCCCATGAAAAATTGCTGTGATTTTTGTTCTCCCAAAAATTCCCTTTCATCTGGTCTAGAAGTTGATTAATCTTACATAAAATGTATGTTTTTCCATTGCTTTATCATTCTGTCATGATTTATAACAAAAAAAAACAAAATTGGATGAAGATGATCCAATCAATTAAAAAAAATTGCTCTGATTTCCTTTCATTTTGTCATGAGGGCGATTAATCTTACGTAAAATGCTGGGGGTGTTTCACAAAGATCCTAAGTTGGACTTAAAAAGTATGGTAAGCCTTTTGTAGCTTTGAAACAAAATATATTCAAAAGCAAAAATGGCTTTCTATACTTTTCAAGTCCAACTTAGAGTTAAGTTCAACTTAGGATCTTTGTGAAACACCCCCCTGTTATTCCATCGCTTAACCACACCTTCATATTTCATACCAACAGAAACAAAAGTGTATGGAAATGATCCAATGAAAATATAAGTTGCTGTGATTTTTTGTTCTCCCCATCTTTCATTTTCTTGCTGGTATAAGGTTGATTTTAAAATCTTACTTAAAATGTTGTTATTCCATCGCTTTTCCGCACTCTTTCATGTTTTTATGGAAACAAGATTGTATGAATGTGTGTGTTTAGTGCTTCACCTGGGCCCAGTTGCAGAAAGAGATGCGATTAATTACAAGTCAGAAAATATTCGCATTTGAACCAATCAGATTGGCGCATTTAGGCGCATTTTCTGACTTTCGATTAATCATTTACTTTGCGATTGATCCTAACTCTTTAAGCAACACCCTACCTAGGGCAAGTAATGTTAATGACTGGTTTCCCTTGAGTGCTCTTATGACATTTACTTATTGAATGAATACTCCCTTTCTAATGTAACATTTTCGGGCAAGTAACTTTATATTTTGGGCAAGATATTTTCTTTATAGAACTTGCCTAACTGGGCAAGTCTGAAAATTAAAGTTTGTAGGGCCCTATTTAAAATGAATTGCAACGTTCCTCTTTGATAACTATCTTCTGACTAGGAATCTAGAAGTGAACAGGTTAATTTTTATAATTTAACTTAATTTCATTCATTCTTTACTCCTTGAACTAAGGTATTTTACTTTCCAATTAATGTTTTTTTATTGATCAATCATCACATTGTTTTTACCATTGTTCATCTGCAGTGGGGCTTATGCATAGCGCATCCTTCTAATTAATCAATCTGTCTATTTTGCAATGGTTGAACCCATCAAGGACGAGAGCTATTTCAAGGGAAAATTGATCATTATTTCCCTCAACAAATTGGCAACTCCTAATTTTGTTCTACCTTTTAATGACATAAAAATAGGTTGAAAGTATTTGGTTGTTTAAAATTTAAGACAAATATGAATAGAAACATTGTCGCTTCAAAATTGCCAATTTGAATGCCAAAATCAGTTTTGATAATATGACAATGTGTTGCCAATTTAAGGATTTTCCAAAATGTTAGCGATCTGTGCATTAATAAAAATCATTAAAAAATAACGAAAGCAGGTACAGTAACAAAATAGGGCTCTAAAAATAGAGAAATTTAAGCTCTTTCCCCTTGTACACTTCATATAACTTGTTATCTTCTTGCTTAAATGTACACTGTTAAAACGCTGTGTAAACAAATTCAACAACTTGTTGAAAATTTTCTACAACCGCTGTTTAACATATGAACCATCCAACTCTTGTTGAAACATTCAACAACCCCAGTTTAAAGTTTACACAACGGTTGTTTTAATTTTTTCTACAACCGTTGTTTAGAATACAAAAATGATTGTACTATAAAACGGCAAAGTCGGAATCGAACTGGGGATCTTTGGGTTATAAGACTAACACGCTACCTCGTCGCTATCTCGTTTCGCTTGGTTTGCAGTGGGACAAAAAGGGTTTTGTCGCGATGATTTCGCGGTCGAAACTATCACATGATTTTACACGTTTAATCAATGCTTGAACAATGGCCGCTTTACACAACCCTTCTTTCTACAACTAATCATGCTGCACCTAAGGTTGTATAAAAAGATTCAACAACCATTTTTACACAGCGTTTTTTTACACAGCGTTTTAACAGTGTAGGACTACCAAACCACGAATATGTGGGCCATAGTCCTTGATGGGTTAAAGGGCAGATGTGTTGTGGTTTTAGACCTAAAATATTTTTAAACGGTGGTGGCTGGATTACAAAAATTTGAAAAATAATTCTGATAAATAATGATAAGCAATGTAGTTATAGAAATGTACCTTAATTGGAAATAAATAACATGAAATGCATTTAGTTTATCGATTCAATATTTACAGGCATTCACATTAGAATTAACAAATGTTGAAATATTCCAATGCAGCGGAAATATTATTTATGTATACAAAATGTATCATCATCTTTCAAATCATATTTTTCTCACTCATTTCATCAATTATATGCAAACGTTATATGATAAACAACCTGTAAATATTTTAATCTGTTCATTTCACAGTTCATGCCTTTTCATGTTAAGTTGAAATATCTATACAGTATAAACACAACTACCAGATGTTATAATTGAATAATTAACCATGATTTTAATATTCACTTAACAGATTTGTCCCTTTGATATTAAAATGAATATGTGATTTACTCTAATTTTTGTGTTTAATTTAATAATCCTTTTACTTGTCATTTTTTCTTTTATTTCAGTGTTTAATCAGAGTATTTTTTTAATGCAAGTCACATTTTTTTTGTAAGGAAAGTGTAATGGCAGAGGGAAAAGTATGCATTTATCATTTTAGAAATTTGGGTACCTAATAAACATTCCAAAAAGGTTGTGTTTCTTGCAATCCGAGTGGTTTGAAGGGCAAGAAAAAATATAATCATTTGTGTTTTACCTGAAGAAAGAAATTTACCAATTGTAAAGAATTTGTTGTTTTATTTTGTCTTCACGTTGTTATGTTTTATCATCCGCAGCGCGTCACGAAGTCCATGTGGCCGTGGCCTCCTCGACGGGCGACTCGAGTTCGAACCCCTCGTCGACCACCTCCTCCACCCCTTCCAGCCCCGCCCCCTTCAATACTTCCTCCAGCGTCACGCCCCCGTCCCCCGCCCACCCCTCCCCGGGGCTGATGCCGGGGATGGGGAAGCTGACGGGGGGCAGCAGTGTACCCCTCTTCAAGTTCCCGCCCGAAGTCAGCGACAACGACTTTCTGGATAACAAGTGAGTGAAACCTTTTCTCTTCTAATCTTGCATACCCTAATATAAATCATATGCAGTCAAACCTGTGTATAGTGACCACCCATGGGAAACGAGCAAAGTGGCTGCTGTAGACAGGTGAGTCTGGTTCCAAAACATTGCTTTTCCCTGCAAGGGATCACCTATTGTAGCGACTATAGGCAGGTTGGCTGCTATAGACACCTAGGTGGCCGCTAAGACAGGTTTGACTGCATGCAGATGTTTTGTTTTGCCTTTATATGTATACACTCTACTTTGACTTGCATTTAACACACAGAGACAAGAGTCATATTCGCATGCAAGTTCTTAAGAAGAGTAATTTTAAAACTTTTGTCGTTATACGTACAGTTTACATATTTCGCATTCTTCCGAACATGTATTGAGACTCTTGAGATAAACTGCTATTAAAATAGACTATTATTATATTATTGTATGGCTAAATGATAAATTTACTTTATGTTTTGTTTTATATTTTGAATGTATTGACATTTCCTAGGCTGTGAGTGTAGGTTTCACTGTTTACCCGTTTGTGTGCTTCTCTTCTCCATTTACAGCGAGAACGTGAGATCGACGAGCAGTGACCGAACAATAACGATTGATTCGCACGACCATCACGATGTGAGTACATCAACCTTTTCATTTTTCAGAAATCATAACATTTAAACATATCTTGTTTGAAAGCATTTTTCATGGAATTAGAGAAGAACATCGTGAGATTGTTGATTACATAGCCATGCACTCTTATTGAACAAATTAAATTATATTTAACAAATTTGAAAACTGACCAGAAGTATATAATATAACTGAAAAAAATGAGCAAAGATACCTCGTGCATATTCCTAAGTGGATTTCTTATCCTTCGGGTTTGTGTCAGGTTCATATTAGATAGCTTCTGACCAACACGAGCATGGGGGGTGTTTCACAAAGATCCTAAGTTGAACTTATCTCTAAGTTGGACTTACAAAGTATGGAAAGCCATTTGTAGCCTTGGAATAAAAATATATTGAAAAGCAAAAATCAATTATTTTAGACTTTTCATAAATTTGACACCAAGAACAGGGTTTTCTAAAGCTCAGCTGGTGAGCACCGGTCTAGTAATCCGGAGGTCTCGGGTTTGAATCCCGGAGAAATCCCATTTTCTTTGCTCAATTTTTTCATTTATATTGAACGAATGAAAAATTAGCAAAAAAATCCTTTTTTTTATAAAGGAACATTTAGAGAGAGTTCAAAACTTTTCTCTTTAGTACATATTTTAAAATTGTTATTACATTTCTCTTCCCACCAGCCCTTCACGGACTCTGAACGAACCATTCCGGAGCAGAATGACCCTGTGGAGGAGGTCGATTCAAATCCCGTCCCGACTCGTAAAAATAGCGTAAGTTATGTTCATTCACAATGTAACTTACCTTATGAACATCAGTGATACTACACCATATAAACATACAAACGAACAAACATACAAACAGACGAACATAGGTTTAACAATTAAAATGACAGATATAATTTGTGCTTTTCTTTCTACCTATTTCCCTTTCTATATATTCTCTCTAGCTCCTCATTTATGTTGGATTTCTTCATTTCACACATTTAATTAATTTCATCAGTGAATTCATACAAATGCTTGTGAAATAATTGATAATGATAATTATGTTTACTGTTTACATACATGTAATATGAAAACCCACTTTCATTTTTGCCCGCATGAATTAAAAAATAAACTTGGGACAAGATTCAACATTCAAATTCAGTCAGTGATATTTATGTGCACATTTGTACAGTATTTGTTTTCTTCTACCTCTTGCAGCAAAAGCTAATTTCAGAGTGGGACATCCCGTTTGAAGAACTGGAGATCATGGAACAGATAGGAACTGGGCGATTTGGACAAGTATACAAGTAAGGCACTTTTTTTGGAATTGTTCTTCCTATAAAGTACTGCTTCAAGCTTGAAGATTTGACACTGTTAATATAGCTATACAAGAGCTTTGTGGCGCAATGGTAATAGTGCCAGTCTACCAAATCTGGAGGTGAAGCCTATTTTTCACTAATTTCACTTAATGAAATTTCTTGTAGTTACAGAAAGTTTGAAAAGTCGGTGAAAAGATTTAAATAATCAATAAGCGATATGATGAATTGGATTAATCAGCATTGGATTACCCCTCATATATTCTCTATTCTATTCTTTATTCATTTCCCATTTTTTGTATGCATGTATTTCAGGGGTCTAAAGCAAATTATCTTTTCTTTGCTAATATGTATTTGGCATGGCATCAAATGGTAAAATTATAAATTATATCTTCATACAACATTTTCAGACCATAATGTGTTTGGATCTATGAGATATTCACCAATAATCAAAGGCTGTTATCCATTTTCAGAATGACATTGTGCATGTTCCAAGGGACTTTTAAAGCTTCTT
This sequence comes from Echinarachnius parma, assembly GCA_037951105.1. Classification (NCBI taxonomy): domain Eukaryota; kingdom Metazoa; phylum Echinodermata; class Echinoidea; order Clypeasteroida; family Echinarachniidae; genus Echinarachnius; species Echinarachnius parma. Next base: position 65,659 of record JBAMJV010004623.1, on the reverse strand, counting down.
TCTTTTTCTCAGCCGACAATATGAAGATTCAGAATGCTTTATAAGCGCAGTAGAGTATATATTTATAGTAGCTGCGCTAAATAAATGTTCCTATTATTAGTAGTAGTATTAGTATTATAAATGTTCATATTATTATTAGTAGTATTAGTATTATAAATGTTCATATTATTATTAGTAGTATTAGTATTATAAATGTTCATATTATTATTAGTAGTATTAGTATTATAAATGTTCATATTATTATTAGTAGTATTAGTATTATAAATGTTCATATTATTATTAGTAGTATTAGTATTATAAATGTTCATATTATTAGTAGTAGTATTAGTATTATAAATGTTCATATTATTATTAGTAGTATTAGTATTATAAATGTTCATATTATTATTAGTAGTATTAGTATTATAAATGTTCATATTATTATTAGTAGTATTAATATTATAACAAATATGTCTTTTTTTTCTTCTTTGTTTGCTTCAGGGGTAAATGGCATGGGGACGTTGCAATAAAGATGATGGACATTGATACCAACGATGAGGACCAGCTGCAGGCCTTCAAACGAGAGGTAAGTATCATGAAGATTTCTCAGATTCATTCTCACATTTCTTCATTGATTATTAAAGAAAAGGGTATTTGCCTTAATAACATACCTTGAAGGCCACACCTCACCATCTTCATCATGAGAATAGACAGTTTGGCATGGCCAAGTTTGATAACTGTTTCTTAATAGAGTAAACATGACAAAAAGAAAGTGCACTATTTTAAAAACTAGAAATAATATAAAAACATATACTGAAGAGAGATACTGTACAAAGTTATCTCTTTAAAATAATTTTTGAATATTTTTAAAATATGTTTCCTATGTCATAAACAGTAATTTGTATTCATTCGTTCCCTTTGCTTTTTCAGGTGTCAATATTTAGGAAAACGAGGCACGACTTTGTGGTTCTGTTCATGGGTGCGTGCATGAGACCGCCCCGGTTAGCCATCGTTACAAGGTGAGAGAGGGAACCATCAATTTATCTCATTATGATTAATAGATAACTTGCATCATTATTATATTCATAAGAGAGTATGAAACTACCATTACATGTACAGAGTAGTGGACAGAAAAGGGATATATGTGACCGGCTATAGCAAAACCCTGCACTTGTCAGAAAAGAAAAAAATGTATATTTTCATACCATTGGAAAGGCCTCGTTACAAGCTTTCATTTGATGCTCTGTTCTAACAAATTGGTCAATAATTGGCGAAGATATGATTGTTTCAATCTTACAATCATGAGTCTTTTACACACATTATGTGAACTTAAAATGCCCATTTCTTCAAAACATGAATGACCGACAAGTGCAGGGTTTTGCTATAGCCGGTCACAAATAACAAAGACAGATTCAGCTGTAAAATGATATATAAATAATATACGGTTAAAGAAAAGGGAATCACCACACTATCTCATTATGAGAAATAAGTACCTTGTAAAAAAAAAAATTAAGAGCGTTTAAAAACATCGTTACATGCCAACAAATAATACGCAGGATAAGAACAATTAATTGCCCTTCTCCAAGAATTGGTAGTCAAATAAATCAGCTATATTGACATTAGTAGCATCATAAATATGTCACTAAGTACAGCTGACAGGTATAGTAATTGAAAACATGGTCATGTATAGGACAAATTTCAGAACTGATCATTTCAGATGTGCATTATCACTAGCATTACGCATGCATGTATATGTTTGTATGTGTATTATGGGCCTGGTTGATCAAAAATGACCTAGGTATGAAGATATCTTTGACTTGGATGAAAGCATAACATGAAATACATCTTTGTAGCCAATGTTCTTTATAATATATATATATATTTATTTTGCTTGTATCTTTGCCCAAAGTCATCTGATTGCCGTTAAATTTCTAAACTATTCTGAAAGTAAAGGACACTGGAGACAAACTAATGCATGGGCCACCCATCATACTTATATTTGTCCACAAAGATGCTTCTGAAAGCTCATGTGAATTTTATGCACTTTTACGTGCATTTGGAGGTAGATGTCTCTTATAATGGATGTTTAAATACATTGTTGTTACCTTCTAGTTGGAAAAGGGTAATTTCTGAAATGCTTATCAAAGTCGGTACACTTCGCTCAAATTGGCAACACGAGTGCATCATGTGATCTTGTCACATGAACCATTTCCAACAAATTTAAATGGGTAGAAATGAAAATTAATAAATTGCATTTATATAAACTTGTATGATTTTGTTGTCATTTTGCAAGGAAATGCATATCAAATTCATGATGTGAACAAATAGTGGGTTTTTATGGGCAACATAAATGTACAGACAGAAAGGGCATTGTATGGATTACTGTATGTATGTTTGTATCTTTCTTTCTTGTAACAAACCTGTTGTTAACTATTGTGTGTTTATTTGTGTTTTTTTGCAGCTTATGTAAAGGTCAAACTCTCTACACCCATATACACCTGAGAAAAGACAGGTTCAATATCAACAGGACGATACAGATAGCAACTCAAATAGCTCAGGTAAGAACAAGCGTTTACTTAGGGTACAAGAACCAGGGGGGTGTTTCACAAAGATTCGAAGTTGAACTTAAAGGGGACCACCAGGCAAATAACAACACATAATTATATGTTTTGGTACTGTTTTGTGATATCAAATAGATACCCAACATTTTGCAAAGGGTTGTATAATTCATAAACAAGGCAATTAATTTCCCCCACTTACGGAACCACTACTATTTCCTGGTTCCGTACGGGCCAAACATTTGCGAGTGCGCCAATGCTATTCACGCGTACGTTCGGGGACAATATATTCCCGGGCGATTCGTTCGCTCTGCACAAAGTAGTCTCGTAGATACAGACCCATGAACGCATGCTTTAGAATGGTGATGCGTTTTCCAATTTTTTTTTTTCTGGACACATATTTTTGTGAACTTGTTGATGGAATGGAATACTAAAGATGTTACCTTTCATTTATAAGAATATTATTTTTGGGTGGTGGTACCCTTTAACTCTAAGTTTGACCTAACTATTATGGAAAGCCATGTGCAGCCTTAGAATACAATATATTCAAAAGTTATTAAAAGCAAGAATTGAAGACTTTTCATAAATGTTGTATCAAGAACATGAAATCTTCCTTGATAATAGAAAATATTAATGATTTGAATCAACATCTTATGCCTTTGATAAAGGACTTTTAAAACAATTTTTCAAAGAAAATAATGGCATTCCATACTTTTAAAGTCCAACTTAGAGTTAAGTTTAACTTAGGATCTTTGTGAAACACCCCCAGCTCTCTCAATTATCAAGTTTACGGAAATGGCAAAATCTTGAATGGTAATTATACAAAATAATTTTAGATTGCTATTTTCACGAGGGCGAGCTTGAAAAGAAGCACCAGAAAAATATATTTTAATAAAAAATACAATTTTTGTTTTCCTTGAATCATTTGTTTGTAATTCTCTCTCTTCAAGACAAGTCCATGAATTGTTTTATTTTATATTCATTTGTTATTCTAGGGATATGTAATACATGTAGTTATGTTATAATCATTTTACCTAATAATGTTTTGCATTCTTTCTCATCAATGAAGGGTATGGGCTACCTGCATCACAAGGGCATAGTTCGCAAGGAATTCAAGTCCAAGAATTCTTTTACATTATTTTCACTGTTTATTCTGGGGATATGTAATAGCTATGTTATAATCATTATACCTAATATTTTTCACTTTTATCTCATCTATACAGGGTATGGGTTACCTGCACCACAAGGGCATCGTTCACAAGGATCTCAAGTCCAAGAACATCTTCATCGAGAATGGCAAAGTGGTCATCACAGACTTTGCTCTCTTCAGTTTGGGAAGGCTGTCCAAACAAAAGACGTAAGTCACACATTTTACATTCCTTGTATTAAAGTAATGGATTAGCATTTGTTTTGGTTTTTAGTTTGGGAAGGCTGTCCAAACAGAAGATGTGGGTGGATATTCATTTATTTCTAGTTATTTATTTCTTATAAAATGAGGCAGAAATATCACTTTTAAGGTTAATGTACAGTATCATAGAGGTTTTGATGTCAGCGAAAACAAGCATAGACCGTTGCATGAACATTTTAGAATTAAAAAAATAATTTGCATTGATTGTAAAATGTTTTAATTGATTCTTCTATTCTTAAAGGAAATCAAAAACATTCATCTCTACCAATATTAATAACTATGAGAAAATTAAGACTCTGGACTTGAGATTTCATACAATTATTATCGACATAACTCTTGACTAATCAATCCTCAGACGTTGTTACCATCGTCACCATCATCATCATTATTATTAAGATTATCATCATTATTATTGTTATTATTTGACTGTATCAGCATAACTTTTAATGAATTGATCAAATATATAATTATTGTTATACTCTTTTTTTTCTTCTCTCTACCCCCAGGCAAAAAGACAGCCTGGTGATCCCAGATGGATGGCTGTGCTACCTAGCTCCCGAACTCATCACGGCGCTCAGGATAAACACGGATGGCACTGCGGAAATGGAGTTACCTTTCACCGAGAAGTCTGACGTCTATGCCTTTGGGTAAGTGTTTTAGTTTTTGTTTTATTATTAGAGAAATAGAAAACGTTGTAGAAGATGTTGTCGTTGCCTTTTTTGGTAAATGAAATTACATTAACAAAATACTTGACATCAATATCATGATAATTAAGATGTACGAATGACAGAGCAAGTTAAAATGTTTAAAATATCATAATGAAGCGGTCAATCGTAACGTGAATGAGTATCATACATTGTAAGTGGCAATAAACTCTAGTTTGTAATTATAGAAACCTCTTGTTGCTCTACTACATAAGCTAACAAACGCTTTGATAGCTCGTAACTAATTAAAACTAGCAGAGTTTCGTTAATACGAAAGATTAGGACCAAAACATTGACAAATTGCATGATGTCTAAACCGAGGCTTCTCTAACACGTCTGTGTTTGTGAATTTGTTGAGACCTACAGCTGAGATCGTGTTTGTAATTTCTTCTTTTTTAATTGCTTTCCCTTTGCAGGACTGTGTGGTATGAGCTCTTAGCAGGAGAATGGCCGTTCCACAAGCAGCCAGTGGAGACGGTGATCTGGCAGGTCGGCAAGGGTCTGAAGCAACCGCTTAGCCATCTACAGGCCTCGAGGGATGTCAAGGTAAAGATCAGTCAAATCAATTAAACAAGAAATAGATTGATCAAGATAAATTAATATAAGTAGCTAGCTGGAGAGTAGTTTTTTCAATAAGCAACCAGTGGAAATTGTGATCTGGCCGGTCAGGAAGGGTCTGAAGGGACCCCCTCTGTCATCTACAGGCCTCAAGGGATGTCAAGGTAGGGTGAAATAACTTAGTAGGGTTAAATCATTTAATAATGATAACATATTGTACTATTAAATTGAGTAACTTGTTGGACAGTAGTTGTCCTATGATCATCCAGTTTGAACTATGATCTGGCAGGTCGGGAAGGGTCTGAAGCAACTGCTTTGCCATCAACAGGCATCAAAAGATGTCAAGGTAAAGATCAGTCAAATCAGTTTATTAAAGATGAATTATCTTTTGCCGAGCTTAATTTATAGTTTGCTGTGATAAATCAACTGATCGATAGCATTCTGTACAATTAGTTATTGTCCATTAGTTGATTGCTATATAGAACTCTTTAGTAAGTTTGCATCGGCTTTTTCTTTTCTTTACCTACTCTGCAGGAGATCCTAATGATGTGCTGGTCCTATGCCCCGGACAGTCGGCCCACCTTCCAACAAATCAAGAAAACCATTCTCAGACTACCCAAGAAGAAGGGACTCCATCGCAGCCCCTCGCATCCGCTTCACCTCTCCCGCTCGGCCGAGTCCGTATTATGATAGAGGGCGCACTTCCGACGCTTTGCGTTATTCAGACAGTCTGCCGACCTCTCAGAACATCAAGAAAACTAGGGAAAATATTTCTAAAATCAAGGAAACAGGGACCCCATCGCAGCCCCTCGCATCCGCTACACCTCTCCCGCTCGGCCAAGTCCGTATTATGATAGAGGGCGCACTTCCGACTCTTTGCGTTATTCAGACAGTCTGCCGACCTTTCAGGAGATCAAGAAAAACGATCTCAGACTACCCAAGAAAGAGGACACCATCGCAGATGCTCGCATTCTCCACATCTCTCTCATCTCTCCACCTACAGTAGTCCGTATAATGATAGAAGGCGCGCTTCTGATGCTCGGCGTTATTCAGACAGACTTCCCAAGAAAGAGGAAACGCCATCGCAGATGCTCGCATTCTCTACATCTCTCGCTCTCCAATCAGTCTGTCTTGTCTTATGATAGTGTACACTGTTCAGAAACTCCTCTGAATAGACACAACGTGCCCAACAGCAGAATAAAGACAACTTGCCCAACATTGCAACAGTTCAAGAAACCATTTTTAGGCTCCCTACTGAGTAGGGGACTTCCCATCACAACCCCGCACATCTATTCGTCTTACTACGACGGAGAGCGGTATTTGTAGACTCTTCACAGAAAACCAACCAGCAGATCGAGAAAGCTAAATGCATCAGTTCTTTAAAAAAAAACTAATGAATTCATCACATACCGCTCCATTACACAAGGGGAGTTTCTTCTATGATAGACGTCGCAATCCAATTTAAACATAGTTTTCTTGCCTTTTGGTTTGGTATAGAGGTCTGGCGACATAGCCTAACAAGCAGCTAGAGAGCAATCTAAAGACTAAAAGACTATTCTTGCTGATGATCTTATGAAAGAGAGATCAATTTTCCTTGAGTTTTAAGTCGCTCAGCATTTTCTTACTAAGCGTAACAATCAGCGAGTGAGAAATCTGGAAACCGTTCTTTGCTTTCGGTCTTATCGCAGGGAAGCGCAATATTTCCATATTTTTTCTCCCCTCGCTCATCTCTTGCGTCCGTTCAAAGACTCAGCCTGATTCTTGACAGGCAGGACAATGGAAAACTATTCTTGTGTGTTCTAAAGAATAACATAAAACAATGCAAATGTAAAGACAGCAATGACTGATATCGTGTGTTATGACAACATTTTTTGTTTGTTTTTTAATTCGATGAAGCAATTTGATTGAAAACTATTTTGTGTCTGAAAGACTCAACCAAAGAAGGATCTGGGAACGCGTTCTTGCATTGGACCATTTTTATTTTATTTGGTTTTTTTATCGTCTGTCTGTTGGTCAGTCGGTCGTAGTCTTTGTACAACTGAGCGTGTTCATGTGTGTCGTCGTTAACTCCCAGGCTACATCTACAGGCTTCTTCCAAAGTCTCGGAGACGTATGGAAGCTACTTTCAGCCTTATTGCTTCTTCTTTTTTTTTTTAAAGAGGACATTTCCTAAAATTTGAATGTCTATGAACATCATGGCATTTTCTAAAAATTATTTGGAGTTTTAAAACAATTATTTGAAACTTTTAAAAGGAACAATTTACCATTATATATGTCTATGAAGACATTGTCATGTAATTTGATGAAGTTACTGTCATACTGATAGTAGATCTTCTTCTTTTTTTTTAAGAGAAAAGAAAAAGAATTAAAAAACTTGTCCGCTAAATTATTGGTGTTGATCTTATAGAACTTATATGATCTGCCATTGATATAGATCTGCAAAGTTTTATGAGAGATTTGTATCAAATCATTCTTGATATTTCATATCCCATGTTGCTATACAGTATACATTGCTTATATAGCAGCTATGGTCCGTAGGGGACAAAATAGATTGAAGTCTTACCGAAGGTATTTGGTAACTGGTTGTCATTTGCAAAAACATTAGATGGATGGACGAATTGTATATATACACCAGCTAAATTCTCACCAGCTTTTAAATTGTTTATACTTTTGGAATAGTCCTTGAATATGTCATGGCAAACTTGTTATTTTTGGCTAAGATATGAGGGAAAAAATTAAAACAGAATAATAAAAAAAATATTTTTAAAAAACATGGTTTGCAGGAACAATTAGTCCTCAAAAATTCCATGGTGCATGGATTATCTTTAGCTATTTAAAATTTAATCAAACAAAATTGCACAAAGAAAATAAAAAGAAGACATTATATGTAATGCTTACATATGAAATTTGTTTGATATTTTCATATCGTGATGACTTTTGCCCAAACTTACTAATCAGGCCATTAGACATATATACATGTACATGTATGACAACTGATATTTCATGTCCAAAATTAATGGTTTTGTAACGTGCTCCTCCAACAAAGTTACCAATTGCCTTTAAAGGGACTTAGTAACATTGTCCAAATCCTCAAAATCCAATTGGAAAACTAGCAGTTCTCTCATACCTTGTTTTGTTCGTATTAACAAAAAAAGCATGAGACAGGTTTTGGTTTTTCTAATTTCCCTTTCGTTACAAAAATTATGAACGATTGAAGTTTTCAGATAATAAAATATCCGTCGGATTTTCGAAACCGTGTACAAACTGAGTGCTGTGAGTTAGTGAATATCACTTTGCATTTTTGCTCATTACTCGGCCATTTAACATCCATTTGACTTGAAATTTTCACACAATACCCTGTGGACATAATAAATAACAACAATATACATTATATCAACCAATCATCACTTTTTGCACATGTCAACAAAGTCACTAGATCCCTTTAAGGTGGACTAGTTATAGAATACATGTTGTTGCATGTCTTACCTACACTTTATTGTCAATGTGTATTAACCATGAATGTTATTTTCTTTGTTATAATTATTATGTTTATTTTATTATTATAATGTTTATTATTATTGTTATTATTATGTTTATTATTATTATTGTTATTGTAATTGTTATTATTGTTATGTTTTTTATTTTATTTTTTTTAATTGTTGGTATTATTATGTTATTACCATTATTAAGTGGACTTAAATCAAACTCTTTTATGACAAAAGAAAAGTGTCTTCATGTTCATTCGTGTATATGTTATGTATATTGAAAATGACAAATATTTAAAAACGACTGTTTTACTCACTGTTATTGGTATAATAATACCAGTATAATAATACCATGTTATTATATTATGGTTTATTTAGTTTTACCACATGTACAATTTATCTATTTCCGGTTGATTTTTGCTTTAAATATATCACCTACTATGCTTTTCCATTCCTCATTTTTATTTTTGTTCCTTTTTCAAAATTATTCGACAGCTGGTCTGCCGTGTGTTATATATTTCTGTCTCGTTTCAATTTTTTTCTGTTCTTTTTGGAATTCTGTATTTAGATATATTTCCGTCTCGTTCCATCTTTTTTGGTGGGAATTCTGTATTTAAATATGATATAGACACATTTTACTCTTGTAACTCTTGCATACTGGTACATGTGTTTACATGTCTTTGTTTTTAATTGTAATAAGCGTTATTTTATCCCATTTTGTATTATTAGCGAGGCAAAGAGATGGGTTTGATGATATTTTGGTGGGGGTGGGGGTATAGATTGCATATCGAATGCAAAATCGAAACTTGCATATTGGTGGGGGTGGGGGTATAGATTGCATATAGATTGCAAAATCAAAACTTGCATATCTTGCTATGCTCGGTATAAGCTGGAAATGTAGACTATGGACCTCTGTAACTCTGGGCCCATATTCATAACATCGCACTAGCTTAGTGCCATTCAAAGTCTATTGTTTTATGATAGGAGCTAGGTATGCGACAAGATATGTTTTTAGTTGACAACTAGGGTTTACTTAGTAGGCAATTACATGCTAACCCGGATAAACATACATGTAGCTAGTGACTATAAAGAAAACTCTGTGTTGCTTTAATATACATAGCCCTGACATCTAATATAAACTTAGCATGGAACTAAGCTAGTGTGGTTTTATGTATATGGGCCCAGTTGGTTAGGGCACAGGGGGTGTTTCACAAAGATACTAAGTTGAACTTAAATTCTAAGTTGAAATTAAATTCTAAGTTGAAATTAAATTCTAAGTTGAAATTAAATTCTAAGTTGAACTTAAAATTATGGTAGGCCATTTGTAGGCTTGGAATATAAAACATATTTCAAAAAGCAACAGAATTCAATTATTTGAGACTTCTAACAAAACTGTGTATTAATAACTTCAAGGCTCCTTGATAAAAACAAATATTACTGTTTTTTTATCAAAATGTATGCCTTTTAAAAAGAACTTTACAACAATTTTTCAAAGAAACCAATGGCTTTCCATACTTTTTAAGTCTGACTTAAGAGTTAAGCTCAACTTAGGATCTTTGTGAAACACCCCCCTGGGATAGCAATCAGGAGGTCATGGGTTCATGTCCTCCCTGGGTCCAGTTCTTTCCTCTTTATCAATTTATCTAGTCAGTTCCCCTAGTCAATGTAATCGGTGTGCGGGATTCGCCGCACTCATCTCTGAAAGAGCGGAGGGAGAAGAAGAAGAAGAAGGTATAATCAATTGGCCATGAAACAGCAGGAATAATCCTCTATATTTTAGTCCACGTAAGCCAATGAAAGGCGAGCTACTTAATGTCCATTCATCATTATCATGTTTTAAAATCTGAATCAATTATCAATTTTTAAACATCAATTTAACATCAATTACTTTTTATCAATTAATTTGAAAGCATGGACAAAAAAAAAACACTGGTGATTTGTGTTTAATTTTCTTACTTATGCCCTTATCGGTTTTTTTTTTTAATACAAATAAATATATTTGTATGTATTATATACATACAGTGTATATATATATTCAAAGAGATTGAAAAGGTTTATTAATTTTCTTTCTCCTTTCATTAATTGACTTTTTTAAAATGGGTATAAATTAATTGTTTGTGAGTTCATTGATATGATTGACCTGTTGTATTGTTGATTACTTCAAATATTTCTCTTTTTAAGAGTTCATTGATCCTTCTTTTTTTTTCTCAAAAGAACATTATTTTGAATTTCAATTTAATTACCATTTGCTGAATCAAATTATGATTGACCCAAAGGGTGATTTTTAAATGTTGTCATTATCTTTTACTAAATATTGTTGCAATCAAAGGCTTATTCTGGTTGTTATTGTAGTTGTTCATTATGTTACATTTCTTTCCTCCATTACTACTAGCAATGAAAGATATTTCCACAACTCCATACTGCGCCTCACCTATCCTGTAGTTTGATAGACCATACGGGCGCCGCCAGTTTAAGAAGTTGTGAAAAAATTGGCAGAAATGCTTCCCAGGGAGTGGATATAGTGAACCTTTGAGTGCAGCGTTGATTGAGGATAGTAATATGTTACTGGTAACGGTGGGAAACGGGGATCTTTGTAAAAAAAAAAAAACAATCTTGTGAAACACAGAAGATGCTAAAATAAAAAGGAACAGAATTATTTCTTGTACAACTCAAAAAAACTCTTAGCATACATTAAGGTTATAGTGTTGTGAAGCTTCCGTGATGGAGTAAATTTTGTTATTTTGTGTGCTTTACTAGACTTGGTGATTTGTTTTTTGTCTTCAATTTATTTTTTGGGGACACAGTACACAACATCTTCTGCATGTTCTTATTTTCTTGTATTGCATCCGTTTTTTTTTTCAAGAATATTGTGATTTTAATTTGTTCTAATTGTTTCTATTCACAAACTCTTAATTTCCATTGTAGTGTATGATCGAAAGAGAACATTATTATTGTCATCTTGCTTTAAGGTTGTTGTTGTTTTTTCTATTTTTAATTGTTGAACTAGCCCATGTGGGTTAATTAATTTTTTTATGGAATATGTATTAACAAAAATATTGCTATTCTGTTGAAATATCTGTGTATTTGTGCAGTAAACAAATTTGGAGAGTATTTTTTTATTCCTTATTTCCTTCGACGTAAAAAATATGATTATATTATGTATGAATATACTTTTTATCTATGTCTTGTACACTTCACTCTATTCGATAATTATGTGCATTGTATATGTATGTGTCTTTGATTTATGATATTAAGAAACCAGACGGGAAGCTATAAAGATATTGAATTTTACGAAAGAAATACATTTTGAACCATTAAATTTGAAACTGCCAGTAGATAAAATGTTCATAGTCACCTAACTTTTAGATTGACAGACTATGGTATTCTTAAATCTGAATTTATTTGATTTAGTTTGATTTGATAGGGTATTTTATATCAAACTAATCCCAAGGACAGCCAAATAACATAAATGATCATACTTTGAAAATAAAAACATGAGTCAAACATTCATAAAACCATCACTTAAAGAGCATGACAAAATATGTTTATTTTGCACCAATTTTCCACAAAAATTGTGTCTATTTTGCCCCCCAAATGCCAATAAATTTGCACACAATTTAACGCAACATTCTTTTAAGAGTGCTACGTCAATGTAGGCGAGCTTGAAACATAGCAACCACAAAATAACACTTAATATTTGTCCTGATGATTTATCCAATTCAGGCACTCAAAAAAAAAAAGTAAACGAACAAACAATGTACAGTATGTAATACTGCTAATGGAAATTTGACCAGATTATTATTTATTTTATTCTGAACAGCTACTTGAACCGGATGTTTTTAACATAATATATTTTTAAAGATTGTTGCTTTTAATCTTGTTTAGCCTTCCTTTTTTTTCTTCCTATACTTGATGGGAGACAATTTAGATACTGCTTGTTCATTCTTTGTAAAAACTTGTTTAACTATGTGTTTATTAATGTGCATTGTAAACAACATGGCAAAAAGGGCTAAATGAAAACAGTTAATATCATGTTAAAGTTATATATTTGTTAGACCTTTTTTTGTTGTTGTCTAACTGTGTTTATTCGTTGGCATAGAAACCAATGATGGAGGAGAGAATGAAAGAAATAATAATAGCAAATATTGTTGTTGTTGTAAAGTACAAGACGTTTGTACGAGGAATCACAATATGTTGTACCGTGGTGTACTAATGATTTTCCTTCTTATTTTTTATTGTTCTGTCTCATGACATGTGTATAACCTTGTATCAATGGAAGAATGATTTATAATGTGTCTTTGGTGGGAGATCGTTTTCAATAAATGCAGAATGCAATTTATGTTTTTAGACAGAGAGAGAGAGAGAGAAGGAGGGGGAGAGTGAGGGAAATGATATTTGATAATTCAATGATGTACATGATACGTGTATAAAAGAAAGTGAAATAAAGAAATAAATACAAGTTATATAAATAATATAATGATGATGATGTAGATATTCTCAAGCTCTCCGTGTGACATATATATATTACACACTGGTGCTGGGGACAGAAGCAATCAACTTATCAACTTCTTTAACGAATAAAGTATGAAGAAAACTTTATTAAAAGAGGCTATTTTGTTTTTATGTTATTAATGATGATGATGTTGACCACGACCACAACGATGATGTGGATGGTAATGGTGATGAGGATGATTGTGGTGGAGATGAAGCGGATGATGGTGATTATGAGGAGGAGAAGAATAATGATGATCATGATAATGATCATGATGGTGGTGGTGGTGGTGGTGGTGGTGGTGGTGGTGGTGGTGGTGGTGGTGGTGGTGGTGGTGGTGGTGGTGGTGGTGGTGGTGGTGGTGGTGGTGGTGGTGGTGGTGGTGGTGGTGGTGGTGGTGGTGGTGGTGGTGGTGGTGGTGGTGGTGGTGGTGGTGGTGGTGGTGGTGGTGGTGGTGGTGGTGGTGGTGGTGGTGGTGGTGGTGGTGGTGGTGGTGGTGGTGGTGGTGGTGGTGGTGGTGATGATGATGGAGATAATGGTGATGGTGCTACTGCTGATGATGATAATAATGGTGATGATGATGGTGATGGTGGTGATGATGATGATATGTGTATGTATAATCCAATCATAATAATGATGATGATGTGATGATGATGATGATGGTGATGATGATGATGATGATGATGGTGATGATGATGATGGTTATAGAGATGATGGTGATGGTGGTGGTGGTGGTGGTGGTGATGATGATGATATGTGTATGTATAATCCAATCATAATAATTCAGATCGCAAACACATTGTACAACAGCATCAGACACTGAAGCCTGAATTGTTTAAAAAAAATAATATAATAACTAAAATGATCAAATGGCTTTTAAAGATAAACGGAACACTCTCCTTATGTAAATTATTACGCAATAAATAAATATTACATTTATATAAATATGGAAGCATGCAAGTGGAATACTGTACAAAAAACAAGACAGAACATGTATACATACAGCATTGGGCCGTTATTAAACTTTTCAGGGATGTTATAATATTACTTTCTGACTTCGTCCTTTGTAATTCCTGCATTTTTGTATTTATTTTGTCTGTTGTTTGCTTGTTTTTGTGTGTTGTTTGTTTGTTTGTTTGTTTGTTTGTTTGTTTGTTTTATGCTTGTTCGTTCGTCGTTTGGGTGATCTGGCCTGGCTAATTAATATCTGGGGATCAATCCATCCGTGCTGTGCACTGCTCTGTACTGTGTAAGAAAGTGGAGGTATATCGCCAGCTACGGCCGAATTTAGATAACTCTTGCAGCATAATACGTAATAGGAATAGTTATTTGAACATTATTGGTATTGCATAAGAACAAGACTATTGAACTGTTGATCACATTCCAAATATGTGATAATGAGTGAGCTCCTTAATTGATCAGTTAAAAGGATAGTACAGTTCCGGTCAAACAGCATTTTAGGAACAAAAACTTGTCAGTTATCATTAAAAACTAACAAGTTGGTTATAATGATCCTTGAATGGTAAAAAAAACTTAGAAACGGTTAGATACAGGGCTGTTTTCATGTAAAAAGCAGCTTTAAACACAAGAGGGCGCCTTCCAGACACCTCAGGTTTCAACCATTTTAAATTCAAAATAGGTGAAAGTGATGTTTGGTAAAAAATAATTATTCAAAAAACATTTTGATACAATTATATGTAGGATTTATAAATATTTTCTTAAAATATTTAATTAAGTTGTTCCCAACATTGATTCCAATCAGAATATATTTATGGATATTTTAGCAGTTTCTAACCCGACTTTGATCAAGAAAAGTTGATTCTGTCATTAAAATTGTGTGCCTTTTTCATTTCCTCACACACACAAAAAAATACAATTTCTTGAAGCGCCCTCTAAACTAAAACTGTATACTACCCCTTTAAAGGTGATGGATTCACTATATGAATATGACACTATACCTAGACAGAAATGACTCTCTCAGTAGCAGTAGGAGCGTAGAGGGCACGTGGTACCCCCCCCCCCCCCCTCCCCCCTCCTTCCTCCGACAGCCTTCTTTACCAAAACAAAA
Source organism: Echinarachnius parma (assembly GCA_037951105.1). NCBI lineage: Eukaryota > Metazoa > Echinodermata > Echinoidea > Clypeasteroida > Echinarachniidae > Echinarachnius > Echinarachnius parma. Next base: position 50,407 of record JBAMJV010004623.1, on the reverse strand, counting down.
AAAGTGCGACGGAAGGTACGGGATCTGTTAATATATTGCAATAAAAATAATAACATCAGCAGCAGTAATAATTCTTCACAACAAACCTAAACTAAAAGCCAACATTTTGTTTGCGATAAGGACTTCTGCTAGATGTATGCTATATATTATACTTCAGTATAGATTGGTCAATGTGATTGTGACCCCCACCCTCCCCTCCTCCGACCCCACAATTTAATTCCATTTTCGAATTTCCCTTTCGTTAAAAAGATATTTACGTTTGAAGTGTTCAGATGTTAAATTATCCACTGGATCGTCCAAACCATGTACAAAGTCAGAGCAATGAATTAGTGAATATCACTTCGCATTTTGTTCTCATTACTCGGCCATATAATGTCCATTTAACTTGAAATTCCCACACAACACCCAGTGGACATGCAATATACATTGCATCAACCATTCATCACTTTTTGCACAAGTCAACAAAGTTACTAGATCCCTTTAACGCACCGTATTTACATCAATGATGAGAAATATGCTGCCGAAGTTCTCTCACTATCGTATTTTTATTCACAATAATTATTATATTGATAGTAAGTATACATTCTTATAATAAAATCGACTGAGCATAATAGCCTAATTATGTAATAAAAGTCAATTTTTGCATGAATAATGACCCTGCATGTTAGGCCTATATCTCTTACTAGGCCTATATAATTTTCTCATTGAAATAAAAATACGCACACGACAAAATAAAAAGTGAATCGTGTAGAAGAAATTATTCAACTAAAGAAGCAATTTCCTTGATTGAAAAAGGGGGTAGCAAAGTGAAGGGCCTTGGGTGTCATATGCTCCCCTCCCCCCAAATAAAAATCATATTTTTGGGGAAATGAAATGGACAAATAAAACTGGCAAATGTCATACATGTCCGATTTGTTCAATTAAAGAAAATAAATATAATTTTAGGGTGTACAAAAGTTCAAGACGCTTCTTTTTTTGTGCTTGTCATGTGAAAACCTGTGCCCGTCATGAACATGCAAAGATTGCCTGGTGCCCCCCCCCCCCCACCCCCGCAATCCTAGCTACGCCACTGGGGTGAAACAGGCATGAGATATATAAGGGCATGTGAAGGTAAAGTGGTCAGAGCAGCTCCGCTCTTCGACAATTTTTATTTCGAACATTTTACTGCTCAAAATATTAATTTCAATGCAGTTTTTGTCCAAATCTTGTTACTATTCTTTCACATGGTTGGTGAATCTTGGTAGATAGTGACGATAATGTCCCAGGTAACTAATCAAAATTAATTGAATGGTCAGCAAAAACCAAATAACCAACCCATGATCAGGGCAAACAAACACATTATGTGCATTGGTGTGCGTGTGTGTGTGCGTGTGTGCGTGCGTGCGTGTGCGTGTGTGTGTGTGTGTGTGTGTGCGTGTGTGTGTGTGTGTGTGTGCGTGTGTGCGTGTGTGCGTGTGTGCGTGTGTGCGTGTGTGCGTGTGTGCGTGTGTGCGTGTGTGCGTGTGTGTGTGCGTGTGTGTGTGTGTGTGTGTGGGGGGGGGGGGGGGTGGGGGCCCGGTGGGGGCTGTGGGGGATGGCGCCGGGGCTGGGGCTGGGTACCTGCTGCGAACTCTTCCCTGATGCATTTGTAGCGTAATAAATTTTACATGTATTTATTCATGTTCATCATAATATATAGATCACACACACACAAAAGGAAACAATTCAAACATAACTTTAATATTGAACCGCAAATGGAGATTTATGATTGACCTCAATTAAAGAAATGTGTTGGGGGGCATGGGTATAATACGTTGGGCGTTGGAATTATTTTCCGAATTAGTGAACAAATTGTCTTTATTGCGGCTAAACAGTTCACCTATCGTCCATTTTTTAATAATGAAAGACAAATGTATTTACCAAAGAAACTGTATGATTGTACTCCGTGTGCTTTGTATATGAAATCACTTCAGTTAAAGAAGTTAGCATATTTTGTTAGAGTTATTATGTCAAAATTTAGCTTGAAAACATATTCTGATGAGGATTGTCTCGTTAATGATATGAGAAATAGAGCACCAATATTGACACGAAGTAGCAGAAGGGTAAATTGCCCAGAAAGGCTGAATTTGTAGATATGTTTATGTTACATTGTTGTTGCATGTTTTGTTTTTGAATTGTTGTATATTGTTAAAATAAAAAAGTTTGTACTCTCATCCCTCTCATACCCCGGAAGGGGGTCGATAGAGTAAATAAAATCTTACAAATCTTACAATCGTATCCGTGACTCTATGGTAACTTTATAATGCTAACTTATTCCATGGATTTTATGACTAATCCATGCTTATTTTAGTACAAGTACAACGTCTTTCAAAAAATGTATATTACTCCCACTTGAGGGCTTGAATCCCAGCGCAGCCAGCGCAGCGCCTCTTATATTTTAGCGAAACCCATCGAAAACGAATGGCGACAACGAACACTCTGCGCTAGACGCAGCTTTGTATTTACACGTAAATGCAGGGCAGAGCTAAAGATTTTAGAGCACATCGTAATGTAATTGATTGACGCACTCGCGCATACCATACAAAATGTTCACAGCTGATGATCTGATATGCACGCGCGGGTACGTACGTGCGTTGTAGTCAGTAAACGGAAAGCTGTCAAGATTGTAGAAAAATAAGAGAAAGACAGACATTTTGATCCTTTCTCTTAATAGTTTTCAAAGCTTTATCAGCTATCAAGTACAATTATTTTCCGGATATTGTGATCAAAGGAATACGAAGGCATTTATCGCTTGGATTCAACCGAAAAAAGGGAGAAGTCAACACCAAAGCCAAACAGAAAGATGAGCAATTCGCCAGCGAACCCGCCAGCCGGCGCGTCGGGGAAGAAGAAAGGTGGCTTAAGCTTCTTGCAGAAGAAAGCCAGGGAAAAAAAGGCAAACTCGAACCCCGACGAAATAGTGACGGAGGAGGAGCTTTTACAGAAAGAATTCGTCTCACCAGACGACGTGTTAAAGCTAAAGAAATGTGCAGACAGTAAGTAACTTGCCCGCTTCTATTTAATTTAGACGAAGTGTATTTGCATACATGATACAGTGTACACAGACACTGCAGAGTCATTATTGACATGTCATTCCAATTGCATTGCCATTGCATTGTCAATAAAAAAAATGAGTTGGCAGCCATATTGTTAGTGCGATCGGCATGACAACATACATTTAAAAACATTATTTAACTGAGAACCATAATTCTGGTAGGGTAATAATGTATATAATATGTGTGATTCATTGGATATTTGAACACTATTTTGACTAAATTGTAATTTGTTTATGTCACAATACTCAATCATAAAGTCTGCTTTAGGTATAAAAAAAAATATAACAATTGAGAATTTAAAGGCGATTTTTCACCTCGTCACACATTTACGGAAAGTTTTTGAGCCACGAAGCTTTACTTAGATCTAAATTACAGTTAGACTTGTCCATACACTTCCTAACTATTAGTTCAAACTAAGGCTGAGTCATGTCGGTAATTGTCGGAACCGGGTCCCGATAAACTTTTACCGGTCGGGAACCGGTATCCCGATAAATTTTTACCGTCGAAACTCGGACCGGTAAAATCACGCAATCGTGCACGCATCGGCAAAATGCACTGTTTGGGGCTTATATTGCTCTTTTTATGCAAATAACATAATAAATACTGAGGCTTTAATGGATTTACATATCAATCTTTACGGGGAAATAGTTACAGTATCCAGAATTAACTCAGTTTCGTATGAAAAGTTTTTTTTTTTTCGAAGTAAATTCATCGTTTGTTCACCATTGCCCATCGCAACACGGTTCACAGAAACTTAGCCCGCTAGTCTGGGGGAAACATCACATGTACGATCGCTTGTGACTGTGAGCCACTGCATGCCCTTAAAAAGTGGCTATAAATTAGCCTTTTTGCAATCAACACCATTTTGATATTCTACTTACATGATTTCGAATGGCGTTTGACAGCCGAACAGAAAAAAAAAGAGCCCCGAAACAATGAAAACAACTACTCAAAACATCGATAAAAAACGACTACATCGCTCCAATTCGCTCGTATACCCTGTGTGCAAGTTACGGGGTCTCTTTTCTTGCGCAAGATCCATCCGCCGGGGACTTCCCCAATTCCTGGCGGATGGATCTTGCCGATAGAGGGCGGACTGGAACATAGTTCACCGGCCCAGCGTATGAATCTCGCGGAAGAAAAAGAGACCCGTAACTTGCACACAGGGTATACGAGCGAATGGGAGCGATGTAGTCGTTTTTTATCGATGTTTTGAGTAGTTTTCATTGTTTTGGGGCTCATTTTTGTTTCTGTTCGGCTGTCAAACGCCATGAAATCATGTAAGTAGAATATCAAAACATTTTTAAATGGTGCAAATGACCAAAAAACGTATTTTGAGCCACTTTTTGAATGCACTGGCTCATACAAAGATCCATCAGACAACTCCCCTGGAGTATCGGACTAACATTGTGTGCACATCCGCCGACAATATCGTTCAAATGACTAGCAATTTTGCGCTTCCTGTTCAATTTCTGACTGTCAAACGAAGTAATGAACCAAGAATTTCTCGAAAATAACCACTCTTTAAAGTAAATGATATCAATTGCCCCGTTTTTATTTGAATTCCGCTACATTATTGTGATAATCTTAATTTCTTTTTTAACATTTTATTTTTAACATTTTTTTTTCGGGGCACTGTTTCCCGATATACCGAACCGGGTCCCGATTAAAACGGTCGGTAACCGGTGTGATCGACCGAACCGACTCAGCCTTAGTTCAAACCCATATAAATTATGATTTGTTCATTTTGGGGGATTTTGTATCATAGTACAGTAGTGACACTCATGGATTTTGAATGCGAGTATGCCAGGAGCACGGCGCCTGGTTAGGTTAGGACAAGTCTTGAAACTTCTTCTTCGCGCGTATTGAAACTTCGCGCATCATATCGGCGATACGCAAAAAATAAAACACGTACGCGGCAACAGAAATATTGAGAAAAACTAACTTTTTGTGTGTTTTTTCCTATATAAATAATAATACAGGTTACTTATATAGCGCTATTCACAACGTATCATAGCGCTTACAAATTTAACAATTACAACATAACACAATTACAAGAGTTTTACAAGCTACAGCAATTCAAGGAAATAGGAAGGATTTTAAATGCTTTTTAAAGGTAAGTACATGCGGCATTTGTCTAATGTGTTGTGGTAGAGCATTCCATAATACGGAAGCTGCAATGGCAAATCTTTTTTCAACAAAAACAAAGTGAGATCTTGGAACAACAAGTTTGGAAGTGTCAGAGACGGAACGTAACATTATTCAAATAGGACGGTGATATTTCATGAAGGATTTTATATATTATACTCCGCAAAAAAAGAAACTGGACACTTGTATGAGACCAAATATTTCGTATTCATTAACAATAAAATATATGATATTGTATACCAAATTAAAGATAAAGTTACCCTCTTCAATATTCGCATGAAATCCAGATGTAATCATTCATGCATGACTTGTCACGGTCAATTAACCACACCAAGGTCTCTTTTCAAAAATAGCAAAAATGGAACATCCACTCAACCATATAAATGTGGTAAGCATAATCTAAAATGCTATATTCATGAGATGGCATAATTTTTCATTACAAATGTGACCTTTTCTATCTTCATCTCAATAAAGAGTATAAATGAGGACAACTTGTGAACGTTATAGGTGTTATTTTCATCCAAAAGTAACAAAATGGGGAATTCCATGGCAAAGCTTTATTAACTAGTCAAAACCACAGTTTGTGCCCTTATTTCAGCATGAAAATGGTATAAATTCTTCTCAGGAATTATACCGTAGTCCAAAGATCTTCAAAACCTGAAGTCACCCTTGGTCAAACATTTGGGCAGTCTTTAACATGACATTTCTCTAGGTAACTATGGTTAAAATTGCAGGGGACACATGAAATAGACAAGCTTCATGCCTGTAATACAGACCATACTTATGATAATGCTCTCATAACCTGGCCCTGTTTTATTGACAAAATTTGTATTTCCAGAGTTTGTTCATAACAATAAAGTTTAATAATGTCATAATTTACTTGCCCCGCTCATCTTGTTTTAAGTGAAACGCTTACTATCATTTCAGTCGAATGGTGTGGTCCTCCATTGTTTTGCTATTTTTGAAAACAGACTTTGCTAGTGTTAATTGACCATGGCATTTCATGCATGAACGATTACACCTTTAAGTTATACCCTGCATGTAGAGGACTAAATTCCCTTTAATTTGATATATGATCATGTACACTTTATCGTACATTAATATGAAATATTTCAACTTATACAAGTGTCCAGTTTCTTTTTTTGCGGAGGAATGCGTTAACTAAATGGTAACCAGTGTAATTCTTTTAACAAATGTGATGTATGTGCCCTTCGACCAACAGCATAAATTAATCGAGCGGCTCGATTAACAACACTATCAATTCTCTTCTTGTCTTTTGAGGACAAAACCGTGAACAGACTGTTACAATAATCGATCCTAGACAAAATTAGGGCTCTGACAACATGATGGCAGGTGGCTATATTCAAGAATCTTCTAATTCGCCATAAATTACGCAAATGAAAATTACATGTCTTAATCACATTGCTAACGTGTAACGTAAGCTTAAAATTGGAATCTAAGCATATACCCAAGTTCATAACCTGAGAGGAAAGTTGAATTGTATGACCAGAAACATTCAATTCAATGTGAAGAAAATCATTCACTTGGCAATTTACTGAATGCATCAGCATAAATTCTGTTTTAGAACTATTTACCTTTAAGAAATTGAGTGACATCCACTTCTCAATCTCGATTACACATTTTTGTTATATCACAACTTTGGTGTTGAAACAAAATTATGGACTAGGGAAAATCGTCAAATTAAATAGAAATCCTTCCAGTAGAACAGACGTGTTGTTATCGAAATGCTACGCAAAATGCTCCTCTATTCGACCTTCCTTTCAAATTTATTTTCGGATCGCGCAATCTCCGTAGAAAGCTTGACAACGCTCGGCGTGACAAGATGCTAATACGCGCAAAAGTTTGCATCTTCACACTCCCATTGTAATGCGTGTTGAAGTTTGCTACACAGGAATGCGTGTTAAGTCAATGGCAGGGTATTGTGCGCGAAGTTTCAAGACTACCGTACTCGGTGAAGAATTTCTTTGACATGGTTAAGGAATTAGGCCAATATCAAATCATGTATTGATTGTGAGTTTTAATCAAAAATGTTATACATCGAATCCTCAGAATAGAGGGAGTATTTTAATGAGATTACAGTTATTTTGTTGATCCTACGACACTTGTTTTGGGAGTACTTTTCACACTGTCGCTGGCTTCATGAAGAGGGCGCTGTTAGCCTGTTGCTATATCCATTTTTGTTATATCGATGACCATGGTACACCTGTACTTTCTACTTTGCAGCCCAATGTAAGCCCCTTGGTTTTCATGGGATGTCTACTCTGGCATAAAGTTGTCCTCAATTCGAAGAAACTGCCGAATGATCTCTAAAAGTTTTATCAAAATTGGTCAAGATTGTGCACAACTCCCAACATATTTTGGACAAACACATTTTTGCATTCTTTTACAAGACAATTTACCATTGCCGACATTAAACATTTTTCTTTTGTTTTGGGACAACTAAGCCTGGGTCGGAACGGACGGAATACCGGAATCCGTCCGGTGTGTGCGTGTTCCGGTTTTGTTTTCTCCATTCCGGTATTCCGATGAAACAATGTAATACATAGAAAATAGTCTTTTTCTGAATATCTTAATAATATCACGTATGTTTTATTCAATCTTACCAAATACCAATCGTAAATGAGAGGGTCTTGGACAATTTCGTGAAGCATTGACATTGTTCATTGTTTTCCGTGAATGGCGATTCTCGTACTCTATCTATACTGTACTAGTTTCGCATAGAGCTGAATACTGTACAAGTCTGTGGGTTACGTATTGTCTGTATTGCGCTCTGTATCTGAAGCTACTGCTATAGACCATTTAAGAGATAGTCTAGAATGGGTGCGGTCGTAATAATCTTGCATTTTCATTCCTTTTCGGCACTTTTTAAGAGTGCGGCTTGCGGGGTCAGGGCAGTTGAGTTGGCCTGTCTCGCAGCGCGGGGCCTGCCTGCGCTGCCAAAGCTATGGCAGACCTTCTAGTGCGTGTTCGTTCCGTATCATTCATTGGCAGGTTTTTTTAAAAATCGGAATACCGGATTCCGACCGGCACAACACCGGCGGATTCCGGAACAAAAAAATTCCGACATGACTCAGGCTTAGTTATATGTGTGTTTTTGTGTATTTGATGACATAAACGGTACCCCAAAAAACCCCTACCTACCTACCGTAAATCTCCGTGTATAAGACGCACTTGTGTATAAAACGCACCCCCAACTTTCACAGCAAAAAAAAAAAAAAAAAGTGCTGTTGGAATACTTATAAATGCCACTGGTCTAGGGCATGACAATAACTTAATTTTTTTTGTGAGAAAATGATGTTGATGAATGCTACATTCAACAACATCATTTTCTCACATAAAAAATAGTGGTTAGTACACAAATTGCACATTTATTGAGCAGTATACTGGTGCTCATAAATATTCATATTCATATTCATGAATATTCATGAGCACCAATACTCACTAAATATAATGCGATTTTATAAATTTACTAACAACTATTTTTTTATTATGAGCAAAATTTATAACCACTGGTTAGAAAATTGCATATTTAATTAGTACATCTGCTCACAAATGTAAGAATATTCATTAGCAGCAGTATTACTGCTCATTTTAAATTTTTTTTTGCTGTACCTGTGAAATTTTTCCGACGGAAAAAAAGTGTGTCTTATACACGGAGATTTACGGTACCCTTATTTTTGGTTGCCCGTTACTCCAATCCAACACATTTTTTTTTTTTTGGCCTAAGCAATTTTTAGCAATTTAAAAATAAGATAAGACAAGCCACCACATCCACACTAACTTTTTTTCTGTACTGGGCCATTCGGGCAAGTAACATCATGCATTTTGAAATTTTACTTCCTCCAATATCAAATATACTTGCTGTCTTACATCTAGATGAGATTAACACATGAACATTTACACACAATTAACAGCCCTATCGGGCAAGCAAAGTAGACAATTTATTACATTTGACTTGCCAGACACCAATTTTTACTTGCTCCGGGCATGCAGGCAGGTGCTAGTGTCGAGCGCTGTAAAGTACTAGACATATGTAGTTCACACATGTATACAAACAACCATTAGCATCAATGACAACCTGTTCCACTTTTCAGATAATGACCACCCACTGCCCCTTAGTGGTCGCCTTTTGTTATTTTGACTGGTCAGTCTTCTCAACATACATTTAAAAATCTCTTTTATGTGCATTTATTTAGCATGCCAAGGTTTGTAGTTCAGTTGCCATTGGCAACATAATTGTTGTCCCCCAATAATAACTCCAATAATTATGTGTGGGTAGAAGCCCCAACTGTTTACATTAGCATGCAATGCAATATGATTCATATCCATTGGGACTCACTTCGTGTATATATCATTGACATTTTGTGGTTAATTATAATGATTGGCAACTTGTGATGTCAGTATTGCATGAATGGGTGTGTTTGTTTGTGTTTGTGTATTTGTGTTTGTTTGCGTTTGTGTTTGTGTGTTTGGGTGTCTGTGTTATTTGCATAATTCAGTATACATACGTACATGCATGTATCAATATAGTGCAGGCCTACATGTAAATAATCAATTTTAATTTCATGTCACTCTCCTACAAATGTTATTACTTCTAATAAAAATAAAGCATGATTAATGGATTAATAAACTTCATTCTTGCATTCGATCTACATGTAGATGTTGGCAAAATTCTGACTCTAGTTATAGATGGTAGTTTGTGTGGTATCTTTCCTACTGTATGAACCATGATGAATTTTAAATGTGTGATCATTATTTCACCATTGCACATTTGACTTAAATTAACCAGTCTACTTTAAAGAATGTCTGTGCTAGTATCATGTTAATTAACTGTAATGGATGTTAAATGTGTGATCATTATTTCACCAAATTTCACATTCTGTCATTACAATTCCAGTTAATGTTTTAACAATGTTGTACTTTGAAGTTTGACGAATGTCTACAAGTAAAACAAATGTTTAATTATGAACTGTAATGGGTATTAAATGAGTGATCATTATTTCCCCAAATTGCACATTCTATCATTATTTCATCATTGCACATTTGAATTAAAACTAAACACTGTACTGTGAACTCGTACATGTTTGTGACATAACCGACGGACCGTGGTTTGCCCCCAATTTAGGATATGAAAGACAATTTAATGACTTGCACAGCTGTCTTCTGAACAACCCTAATGAAGTGTTCACTGATTAAAACCCCAGTTACTATGGACGGTTTCTATTGCTCGCTCATTGTAATTCCCCTGTCAGTGTCATAATTGGCTGATTCTTTGAAGAATACATACATTATAAATACAAGCGAGCAAGACTTTGTACTGTAGAACCGCAAAAACAAAAGCAAGTCTAACTATTTCAAGGTAGTACATAATTTATAACATCTGAGTGCGGTGAAAACAAAACCAAATAGGGGCTCTGGGCCAAATTTAGCCCCAGAAATGCCCCAAAAAGCCTCCTGAAAATCATAAAAGATCTCCCATAAATTTCCATGTTTCAAAGGGAAGCAAATTTGAGCATGCTATTTTAATACATGTGTAACCCGTATGTCACACGTCCCAGGTTCATAAATAAAAGAATTACACTTTGGATCAAGTCTTAAAGAAATAATCCGGCAATGCCTTTATTAGCTCGTTGTCAATTAAGGCAATTCAAAATAGTATGTTCATAATCAATGATCACCCACAGAATAATTCATGCATATAAACATATATGCTAACACTCAATATTTTACTTGGTTCCTTTAAACAAACTTACTTAATTATAATTATCCTAAAGCCGGCATTTAAAGCTTATTATCTAAAATTAAAGTTTATCGCGATTCTAATATTAAAGTTCTGTATATATCGTTCCGCGCTATTCGTAGCTGGAAGGTAAACTTGACTGTAGAAAAGAAGAGATGGTTGCAAACGTCGCGCAGCCGAAGTGAAGTATATATCAGACCCAGTCCGATATCTGCATCATTAAAGATGGGCTATACAAAAGAAAAAAACATGCAAAGCTTTCTCTAGTACAATATAACATACTAAATTATAACTACATAACTTATCTAAATATGTAATGCAAGCATTTAGCGTTTAAACCCTAAGGTTTCTCAATAAAAAGTAATCCCAATTTGGCTTTTCATCTAATTTGCTTATCAAAGAATAACATAATGTTAGTAAATATATAATAACGCATGCAATAGTCTATATGGTCAGAGTACATTCCATCCAACAAAGTTTTAGTGTCAATCACATTATAAGCCCGTAATGCAGCCGCAACACAAATAGTGAGCTTGTGGCTATCTGAGCGACCTGAACAGCATTACTTGATTCGGAGTTCCGCAAAAAGATCAACTTTAAGACAGGAATAATAATCGTATCATTATTATTCTAATAATCACTATAATATATATAGTGCTATCATCTATATCGCAATTTGGATTAAATAGTGCATCCACGCGCAGCTCAACTCTCCTGGAATAAACTGTACCAGTGACCATGTACACTATAAATAGGGTGTTAGTAAACATAATATCATCATTCGCATCCATCCTACTCAGTCTGCATATTATGACTTACTCCCTCAGCCCTGTAATGGGCATCAAAACTATTTATAGCACAAGGGGTGTTTCCCCGACATAATAATACATGACCTCAGTATCAGGTCAAGCCTTAAAGTGCGCCAATTCTAATGAAAATCACTCTATTTACAATATAATAAGCAGCTTTAATTTGCTTATTCAGCCTAACACATTCATAGCACAATTTTCGTGAAACAATCAAGTTCACATATACATCTGTACACAAATCTAAATGCACGTCAGACATAATCTATTAAAGTTATGACTCTCATCAAACATTCACTCCAAACAAGAGTTATCAAACAAGAATGGTATATTGAAATTATTGACTAACACTTGATTGAAAGTAAATTATACAAGACTTATTCTACATGCAATTAAATAGACATAATGCATAATTATAGTTATTCATATTACTTCTCAACAAACACATTCACACATTCTGAATGTATACAAAACAAAATTATATGGCTTACCTATACAAAAGAGCCAACACTCGTTCATTCTTCTAGGATCGTCTAAAAATGGTGACTGTGATGTGACATCAATGTCAAACAACTCCAATTATTTATAAGGCTTCGAGGATAAGAATTAACTTTACTCTCCTCACACCAACTTATTCATATTCAACTCCAAAACTATATCAATACATTTCTGCAAACTGGAGTTTCAAATATCTAAATAAAAAAAAAAGGATTTTCAAACAATCAATCCTTTAAAACGTTGGAGCACACAATCCATAACTTAAAAAGAAGTTCCAAACATGTAGTGAAGTAATAGCAGGTAGAAGGCAAATGGTGGTGAGCCCACTAAATCACATAGGTTTGTTAAACGCTACAAAACTTTTTAACACACAAAAGTATATTTAACACGCCTGACCAATCGGGAATTATTATCCCAACTAATGTTAGTATCACTTCATCTCATTGGGCCCTTCTTTAATACATTAATAGAAGGGGCAATATCATTGGACAATGGTCACTCATATGGCTGACCAAGATAAGGGGGTGGGGGTGATTTTCAATAGGGGCCATGGTCGCATTAGACCAGTCCTATAAACAAAGGACTCCATTCAAAAGGGCATGGACCTACATGTACCAGCAGATTTACGAACATAACAAATAAATCACTGGCTAAGGGCAGAGCCACTTAAAGAGAATGTGTGGTACCTACTGAATACATTCAAGGCAAACCACTTATTATGAGTGAATATACTATATATATATATATCCAAACTTAGGGTATCAATGTTGCAATAATGTTTCAATGTAATACGTTAAAACACAACATTAATCTTACCACTATATTCTCACTTCAAAGTAGTGTTCAACCTTTAATACACTTATCATAATAATTAATCATAATACACTTGTATATTACAATCAAGATTACTGTATCAACTCTTCAAAATCGAATCAATTATCAGTGTTTCTGCAACTATAAACAACAATATCCAAAGTACATGCATAACATGCATATGTTTGTATATAAAGCTTTTACTAAGAAGCAATAACGTATAAAGCAAAGTATATTATTATACAAATAGTGCATGGTTTGGAGTTGAATATACCAGAATAGACAACGATACATTTTTAATTTCTCGAGAGCGATTATATTGCATCGAGGCCGCAGGCCGAGTGCAATATAATCGCACGAGAGAAATTAAAAATGTAGAGGTGTCTATTATGGAATATTTAACGACAGGAATCATGTACTATTTGTTATATAAGATGATTATTTGGAGGAACTTTTGGGGAACTTTTGGAGGAACCCGAATTGAGTGTCAAGAATTGTGACGTCATGGCTGTGACGTCACAATTGATTGTTTACATGCCGCGAAGAAAGACTCGCAAAACTTATCATGAAAAAGATGGAAAATGCATCATTTTGTAAATTATCTGTCCTGTAGTAAATAAATGTTGGCAGTTTCGTAAATTGCATGGTAAAGTGGTTTGATATTGCTAAGTTTGGGAATGGAAATGCACGCAGCCCTTTCATTATTCTCACTTTTACGTAATTTTGTTGGCATTTTGGCAGCGGACTGAATTTGACGTTGCGCACTCCACCGCGGCGGCTCTCAATGGGAAGTTTGTACACACGGTCGCCATGGACTATGTGGTCTATGGGAAATGTGTACGTCACTGAAAAGTTATAATACATATGTATTATAACTTTACCATTGATTATACCGGATTAAGCATCGGTAATCAACCAATAGGAACGCTCAATTTCCCTTAATTATGACGTCATCATCTTATATAATACACTAAACTACAAAGTTCATCTCATCGTGTAGCAAACATAGTATGCTACCTTTAAAGTAATATATGTGTACACATCCAGTGCAAGGGGGGTATAAAATCAATAAAACTTAGCCATGAAAGAACTTCTCCCTAGCCAAACAAACGGTTCCTTCTTTAATACATTTATGACAAGCGCTACTCATTGTGTCCTTCTGGACACTACTACCATCAAAGCCTAGGCAATAACCAGAATGACCACTATTTAAAAGCCAACAAGCCCAAATTTATAATGGAAGTAATACACAACGGGAGACATGTAGACTAACAGGAAGAGAGAGAGAGAGAGAGAGAGAGAGAGACAGAGAACACACAAATAAAAGATGGGAAGATGAAAATGAAAGAAACGGGGAAGGGGAGGAGAAACTAAAAAAGGCGAAGAGAAATATGAGAGGGGGAAACAGATGAAGAGGAAAAAGAGGGCGGTTAATATAAAAGGGGATGGGTAGGCGTCGCTGACCTATAGCAGCAAGCAATATAAAATGTATGAGGTATATTCAGTAACCCAAATTTTAAGGGGGTTACATGAGCAAGAAACCTTTTTCCTGGTCCTGAACTTGGGTTAGCTGGGTAAGCTTAAGGTACCCACTAAATTTACCCTAGTTAGCAACTTAACATAATTATCTTGTGTTTATTTCTTACCACGCCATTCAAAATAGAATTAGCATGCCACTAAGCTAGCGAGGTTTTATGAATATGGGCCGTTCTCGTTTATTGTGTTCAACATGTATTCATATAATTTTTTATTAAGATTGTTCCTAGCAACCTGATAACCTACACCATGCTAACCCAAAATATATGTAAGTTTTTGTCGGTATGCATGTATTAGATACCAAGTAAATCCTAGTTGACAACCAACATAGTCTCTCGTTGCAGACTTTGTGTACAAAACAAATATGGAGCTGTCCACAAACTTATTCGAGTGCGTTTCCGATCTGAGTAAAAGAGCCATAGTTTTCTTGTTTCTTGTGTTCTAACTTTCAGTGATTATTCCTCGGAATCCTATAATAGCAGCAATAAGCCAGTTCGTAGTTACAATCTGCGCATGCGCGTATTTACTTCCGGGTATTTTGATATTCCATCGATCGTGAGAATCAAAGGAGCCACACGTGCAATTGAATGCGAATTATTTGTTTACGTTTTTAAAATCTGGATCAGGATAAAAATAAGCCCATCGTTTTTGTATTCACCACATCAAAGGTTAATAGCATAATATGTACTATTTCATAGAACAAGAACCGGTTTGATAGAATGTGTTATTCATGTGTAATGATGATATTTATTGATCAATAATTTCACCGAGCCTTGCTTGGCCTGGCTAGCACGCACGTATAGGTGTACATAATAGTGTACATAGCATTGTGCGGAGATTATCGTCTTCCGCTTGCTGCACTATCCAACGCAAAAACAGTTTTTGCCGGCTGATTTCTCTCTCCATTTATTAGCAAATGCAAACAAAATTTCGTTTATGTGATCCACAATTTATATAAATTGATAATGATTACCGACTTCCTTGTTTTGAAGACCGCGCAACATGTAGAAAGAAATATTATATCCCGTCTGTTTTCCTTGCCGATGGCGTCCTAAAACATAGCGTTCAATTTTGAACGGTACATTGTACGAATGGGTGGTATGCTTATCGCCCGCCTTGCTTAGCATTATTGCGTGTGAATGATTCACCTAGATAATTCACAAGAAAGATGATTACAAGAAAGTTGATATGGAGAAAAATCGGTAAATTCTTGAATATTCTTTACATCAAATGTGTTCTTTATGAGTTTATGCAGCTGCTCGTATAATTTCCACTTTGATTTTATGCATCTAATGTTTGTTTTATGCTGTCAAACTAAAATTATCCGGTAAAATGACATGATAGCATACACTTTACTGTACGTTGATAGCCCGTTGATGGAATATCGGACTACGCCCTCTGACGTCACCCAAGCTCCATAGTCTAATTACGAACTGGCTTATTTGCTTGGGTTTCATTGTGCTCTAAGAAGTGTGGTTGCATGCATAATGGGCCCATCTGGACAAAATAAATTTGGATAGTGTGAGTATAATTGTGTATTCCATCTATTCCAAATTCAGACAAAGTTGCAGAGCGAGCTACAACCACTGATACACTGTCTACTGGAGTGCAGCTCCACTCGACGTCGACAACCAAGGAGACATCAACATCGGTTTCTAACCCGCCGTCCGACCCGACCTCGACGCCGACAACCACGGAAACATCAACATATGTTTCTGCCTCGCCGTCCGACCCGACCTCGGGAACAACGACGGGTATTCCTACGAGTCCTGAATCTACTCATCCGACTTCGACGTCGCCGATGACAACGTTACCAGCGTCACAAGTGATACGTCCTGTTGGTAAGCCGACAGATTGTATTACTGTTAGATAAATATTGCTCCATTTAAGCAGTAATGAGTTTGAAATAAAATAATGTGTTGATCACCGGCAAAATATGAAGGATCAGCAAGCAAGATTTAAATAGTGATTAGGTATTCGTTATCAGGTTGAGCTGATTTGGGGGTCAGAGAGTTTTGTTGGTTTTCATTTAATGTTCCCCAAATGCTTTTTTTTAAACAAAATAAAAACACTACGCACTGATTACAGGATTAACAGTAAATACAACAAGCCGGACAGGGCTGAGAGACTAGTTCGTCGTGGACAGGTGGATACTTGCATGATCTTGGGTCCGCCTTCACACTAATACATAAATGTTCAAGTTTGCACCTTAAGGGTGCAGAACGCTGCTGTAATGGAAGCACCTTTAAGGGTGCAATTTTACATCTCAAAGTGGGACTATACCCTATGGGGTGCACGAATGCACCATTAGGGTCCCAATGCTCCAATTAGGAGTGCAGAAATGCACGCTTAAATGTGCTGCTATTGTAGCAGCATTTGTACCCCAATCGTTCTTAGCGTGTTCAATGACGAGGTCATAGTCGCCTCGTAGTCATGGACATGGCGTCGACATTCAAGGCGGGAGACCCGGGTTCGAGTCACGGCAAAACTTATTTTTTCCAGTGCGTGCAGTGGATACGGAAGCCTATCAATATAATAATAATGTATCGTATGTATATAGCGCCTAATGCAGAATAGCTGCCTCTAAGCGTATATTATTACCCCTGGTCATCTGGTACAGTTCAGACCCACACAATTATCTTGTACACATTCTCAACTCCCCGAGGAGCATACTAGCGGCCGGCAACCCTATAGGTGCACCAAGCTAATTTTCACCAGACCAGGTACCCATATATACACCTGGGTAGGGAGCAGCAATGAGGATTAAATGCCTTGCTGAAAGGCAAATTGAGTGGGCTGGGTTCAATAAGCTCACTGCACTCACTTTGTACACAGAAGAAAAATTCGCCCGGAGTTTTTCTTATCTGAATACTTCGATCGTACATATCTTTGTAACGAAAGGGAAATTTGAAAAACCGAAACCTGTCCCATGATTTTATTGTTAATACGAATACAACAAGGTATGAGGGAACCGTCCGCTAGAATGACAATTTTATTTTGAGGATTTGGACAATGTTACTTAGTCCCTTTAATACTTGACTATGCTCTGCCGAAAAACAAAGTATCCATATTGATAACATCATAAGGCTGATAGTCTGGAACTCGACAATAAATGTTGTTGGTTGCCACCCGAAACAGTGAACCCATTTATTCCCTTCTTTTTATGAGCCTCGTACAAATAATGTTTGTATGATTGTTTTAAAATCCGGAAAAGAACGTCAGTTAATTTTGTTTTTATTTCCATTGTCACAGCGTTCTTCAAGTTCGAAAATGACGTCACAGACAGTTCCGGCTTCGCTTCTGACTCGAACGTGAGCGTCAGCGGTTCGTTGACGTACGATGCGGGAATATGCGGTCAGGCGGCGGTCTTCGACGGTAATGCTAAGGTAACCGTGCAGTCCTTTGTAGGACACTCCTGGGGAATGAACTTCAGCGTGAGCGTTTGGTTCAAGCGCATTGGCCAAGGTATCTTACAGGGCATTGTCAACAACGGAGGCTACCATGATGCGAGCTGGACGATCTATCTGCATGAGGAAGAGGCAACATCCTGTTGGTATATCACACCAGACACAAGAACCGAACAATGTCCACTTAACAATCTAATCGGAGCCGGGTCAGATTGGAACCACATAGTGATGACCTTCGACGGCAACCATATGATTGCTTATCTGAATGGAGGTAACAAGCAAACGAAGGATGTATGCTGCAACCGTGAGATTGTCACCAAACAAACGCCCGTGACCATTGGGCAACTTGGTGCTGGTAGTAACGGCTATTTCTTCTCCGGTCTGATCGATGAAGTGCGTATCTACAATCACACCTTGTCTGAGTCACAGGTCCGTGACTTATACAACACCTCCCGCTGTACTTAAAGGGAGCTGATTATGAAACTCCCTTGCCTATACTCTTACTAATACATCTTAAAGTGATCTCACAATTAGGCTTAAATAATAACTCGTCCATCCCACCCATCCCTTTGTTACGTACAACGGAAATAACACAATAATATGTTGCATTAAGTATGCACAGAATATATCAACACTATTATATTCATTGTAAATGTCATGAACCGCTCTATTAGCTTACTAGCATGAGTACAATATGATTGAATGGTATAAGTCATCCCCCCTCCCCCCTGTGGAGCTAAACCACTAAGATTAAAGTTTAAATCATTAACTTTAACATGGTATATAACTAAGCAAACCCTCTCGAATTGATAGCCAAATATTCGAAACATTGCTACAGCGGTTGTCATGTAAAAGTTAAATTGACGTTCATTCAAGCTGTGTAATCTGATCAGTTTTATTTGATTATCATACTTTAGGATGTCTTATGTTTTATCTGCATGTTTTTTTTCAGCTAATAACAGGTATACTACAACCTTGATGTAATGGTCGTTTTGTTGTGTAAGATTACAATAATTGTTATAGTTGTGTGGGACTATTGTTACAAAGTTCCGTGGTATTTTGGTTGAACCTTTATACTTCATGACGATGGTCGTAGGTTCATTGGCAATTCTTAAAATGTGCGCGTTTCAACCGATCAGATTTGCGTATTTAGTCACATGTTATGAATTTCAATTAATTGCAACTTAACAATAGAATACATCTCTGTCTGCAACGGGGCCCGGGTGTTTGAAGGGGGGGGGGGGGGGGGGGGGGTGGTGGGGGCTGGTATGGTCACGGAAACAGTTTGTAAATCCTGAATGCATCTGTGCATAGTCTGGGTATAATACTAGTGCCGAGTTGCAGAAAGAGATACAATCGAGTGTATATATTTACAATGCTTAAAATGGCACGTTGTTTGTGCCCTTCGGCAGATTCTCTCCGCATGTGTTTGAAGGGTGGTTTGAAGTCACGGTTTCGTTTCTAAATATGAAACCATCTGTACATAATCTGGCTGTTAGACTGTACTACTAGGGCTTAGAGGGTGGGAAATGTGCGCGTCAAGTGCGGAGTAATTGCAAATTGTGTAAAGCCCAACAGGAAAATGATGTTGATCAAGCATGATGGACGAAATTCAAATAGCTACGCGTAAAGTTGGTATGGTTGCAATATCAGTATAATTATCATGTACATACTTATACTGCAGCACAGTTGTAAATAAATGCGCACATATAAAACAAAGTAAGAGTAAATGTATTTGTTTATTTACAATGAAATAAACAAGATATTTTGTAGCGGTGAGGCAAACAAGTGTAAATCGTGTTAGAACAATACTGTAAAGTCTAATAGGGAATAGGTAGTTCATAACCGTGTTGTTGATACAATACTTTTACAAATAATTGTCATTGTCTTTACAATCTGTTTATAGTCATGTTTGTATATAAGCAGTTTGTTCATCATGTAAATAGTCATATATCTGAAGGCCCTCTAAAATAGTTAAAACCGGAACCCGTTTAGTACTGATCCCGAAAACACTCGGGCGGTTGTCATGGAGAAAATGCTTTGTTTGTTGTCTTAGTGATGAGTCAAAACGTTTAACAAACATTTAAACGTTTAGCATTTAAGAAATCGTTTAAACAAGCAAAATAATCGAATCTGTTTCTTATTAACTATATTTGTCATAAGGTAGTCACTATTGTAACCACTTTGTTCATCATGTAGGTCTTAATCTGAGGGGTACCAGAAATATATTTGATGTATGTTACATAAATTGTACGAATAATGTGTTTATTTAAGTAAGTGTTTGTATAAAGAGCATTGAGAGGCAACCTTATTATTGTGCGTCATATTATTATCATTATTATTATTTTGTTTTAATTTATTTTATTATAATTATTATTATAATTATTAATATTATTATTATTATTATCATTATTATTGTTATTATTATTATCATTAATATTATTATTATTTTCATTCAAGCATAAATTAAATGGTTTAATTCAAAACCATATAAAACGAATATCGAGCATATTTGAAATAGCATGGATTCAGTAGAAAGGCAAGTTATTTTAAATCTAAATTGAAAAGGGTAAACGTTCATTCTATTCACTGAACATTTTATTTTTACCACGTTTAAATCGTTGAAGGCCATTGTTGTCATTCAAATAACAACCGTTTATGAGAATGGGCGTTTTTCAACTCCCTGACGAATGTTGGTAGATCCCCCACCAATACAAACTTGACAAAAAAGAAAACTGCTAATTTAACTGCGATTTAATGTCTGAGTGGTTAAAGGGGTAGGTCAGGGTTAGTATAGAGGGCGCTGCACGAAATAATTTAGTTGTGAGATAATGAGAAATGTATTGTTAAATTTTAAAGAGCATATAATTAAAATTACGGAATGAACATTATTTGATCAGAATCGGTGAAAAACATCGATATAAAAAATACGATATAAACAAATGTGTATATCGATGGTTAGAAACAGCTGAAATATCAATAAATATATTGGTTAGTAATATGTGGGATCCTATAAGTATACCATACATATACCATAAGTATACCATAAGTGGGATCCCATAAGTATACCATATTTGATGATTTAAGAAAAATGTACAATAGGCGTCTGTAAATAGTGATTGATGATCTACATATTTAATAATTTGTTCACATAGCCCATCAGATGAACAACTTTTTAGAACATATTGTTGAAACCAATACGTTTTTAGAAAATGCGTTTTAGAAATGTAATGGTTACTTATAATTTGACCACTTTAAATACATTTAAACGTTTATCATTCAAGGAAACGTTTAGACGCAAATATAATTAAACGTGTTTCGTATTTACTATATTTATGATAAGGTAGCCACTATATTCGTAACCAATTTGTTCATCGTGTAGGTCTTTATCTGAGGGCTACCTAAAATATAATTGATGTATGTTATATAAACGATGTGTTTTATTTATTTCATTTAGTGTTAAATAGGGCGCATAGAGAGTCAACATTACTATTGTGCGGTTAATAAGCACTTACATGTAATTATTATAAGTTTGTTTTCTTGTATAAGTATTATGATTATTATTATTAGTTGTAGTATTATTAAAAGTATTTGTTTACATGTTAACAAAACTAAATAAAAGTAATATCGAAATTCAAGCATAATTTAAATGGTTTAATTCAAAACCATATAAAACGAATATTGAACAAATCTGAAATAGCATTGATCAGTAAAAAGGCATGTTATTTTGAATCTAAATTGAACATGGTAAACGTTCATGCTATCACTGAATATTATATTTTACAATGCTTAAATCATTGAAGGCCATTGTTGTCATTCAGATAACAACCGTTTATGAGAATTGACGCATTTCAACTCTCTGACGAATGCTGGTAGATCCCCCACCAACAACAAAATAAATTTAAAAGAAAACTGTTAATACGATGTAATGTCTGAGGGGTTAAAGGGTTAGTTCAGTTTTGGTATAGAGGGCGCTGCATGAAATTATTTTTTATTGAGATAACTAAAAATTGAGTGTCAAATTTGAAAGAGCATGCAATTTGAATGACAGTATACACTTTATTCGATCAAAATCGGTTCAGAAACGGCTGAAATATCAATAAAAATATCCGATCGGAATATATATGGGCACCATATTTATTTAATAATAAAAAAAACAATATTAAACAATGCTTACACTTTTTTTAATGTTAAAAAGAGGTTTTTAAATAGTTGTTGATGGTCTCTCTATTCAATCATTATTTCAACGATACATCACATGCATTATTTTGTATGAAGTAAGGTTGAAACCAAAGTTTTTTTTTTAGAGAGCGCCCTCTTGAGTTGTAATGGCTCCTTTTGAATGATAAGAGGCTTGTTACTTAGTCGTTTGTATACCTTTTGAGTACGGTGGAGTTATAACTATTATTTTGTAATGTTATTTTGCAGGGTTTTGCTATTAAAGCTCAGCCTTACCAAAACTGTACTAACCCTTTAAAGCATCAACCTCAATGTAAATTAGGCTATGTTGGTATACTGCCCACTAGTGGACAGGTATGCTTTATGAATATGAACTATACAATTGTTAGTAGAATTCAAAGCCCGCGATGCTTTATGACTCAATATTTAGCCTTTTAACCGTATCTTAAGGACTTTCGATCAAAGAAGTGGTGTTTTGTTTTGTAAATATTTTGCATTTTTAACAATCAAATGTTGGCTTTCCTATATTTTCATGCGTTCCTAGAACCATAATTATATTTAAATAATATATTAAACATTTCAATGTTATCCTCTGAAAGGAGAGGAAAATGCTTACATGTTCGCTTGCTTTTACTAACAAATGCCGCATTTCTGCAGAATTGAATATTTCTCTTGAATATCACTAAAAATGGACATAATCACTGTTTTTGAAACCACTCTGTACTGTTATGACTGAGCACTAGAGGCTACCATGTGTTCAGAATTTACTATATAAAACGTCATCGGTGCGCATCTCAGCGTGCACTAACAAAAGCGGGTTATTTAACCAATGTTGTTGAAGCTGATGCTATATGCCAGTAGTTATAGTACCCATTTGTGTTAGTGCACGCTCAGATCCGCTCATATTGACTACTCGCATTGTTATTCCCTTATTTGTTTTCTCATGTACCATGCCTTGGTACAAACGTAAGAAGGCAGTTTCATAAACCATTTGTATCCTTGGAATAAAATATTTTCAAAAGCAAACAGCAAGTATTAGACTTTTAATACATTTGACATGAACAAATGAAATCTCCTTGAGATTTCAGCAACTCGTAGGGAACGGGTTAAAAGTATTATTACTATTTTGTTTTCAAAGAAACTCAGCTTTCAAGAATGTTTAAGTCTAACTTATAGAGTTAAGTTCAACTTAGGATCTTTGGAAAACACACCTGACATGCTGAAGTTTTGTAGATATCGGAGGAAAAATTATATACACATTGTGGTATTTAGTATTCTCTGCTTAATTTGTAATATCTATAAACTGAACTGTCTAAAATATTGCACAACATCAATTTTTCATGGAATTGCATCCTCGCTATACTCGTGCACAAAAGTATCGTATAGCAAGATTAAGTGTACATGCATTTAAGATAGAACTTGATGTTGAACAAATATCGAACATTATTTCATTAGCCCGATAATTTACTATTGTATTACGTAATATGATAATAATAATAATAATAACTGGTTCGTATATAACGCATACCATTTAAATAACTGCATATCAATGCGCATTACAATAACCCAAACATATTGAACACTATTGAACATTTATTTACATATATGTGGCGAGTTATTCTGTTGTGGAATCACAGTTCGTGGCAGATTGTTATTTTACTGGACTCAAATCTCTCTTTAAGACTTACCTTTTTACACAAGCCCAGTAATGCTTTGTTGCTAATATTTGTTAGCCCGGTAATTTACTATTTTTTTAAGTTTTAAAACTTGCATAACTTTGATCATTCATCAATTGTATAAATAATGTTTAAATGGATCTAGTAACAAATGCAAACAGTGATGAGAGACTAATCAAATGTGTATTGATGTGATCTGATATGTCCACAAAGTAATTGCTAATACGAACATGGCAATGTACGAGAGAACCACTAGAGTTCCAGATAAGTTTGAGAATGTGAACAGTGTTACTAAGTCCCTTTGATTTGTACTTTTAATTAATGTACACATTTAGAACACAACTACATCTATATTTCACAATGATTGTACATATTACATCTAAATTGTAATATTCTGTACTTATAACTTGACCTTATTTAAATATGTAATACTCTTTATATTATGTGACCCTACACCACAAAACGACCAATAAGTTTTGGAAAATGATTATGTTGATTTTCACATGACATTACAGTTGAATTCATTATCTTTAATATGGTATATAATTTGTCATATTCAGACAAGGCAAACCCTCAGAAAATGAGCGCCAAAGATTTGGAAAATGGCTGAAGCAGTTTAAAAATAAGGGAGAAACTGGCCACTTCAAAGATCAGCGTCCATTCAAGCGCTGTAATCTGATAATGTTTATTTGATGAACAAATATATTTTCTGACAATCAAAATTTCACAGAAGGTAGATTTAGGTACGTTCATTCAGGAAATACAAAAATCCTGAATTTCATATATTTAACAAAATGTGACTATTTAAGCTAATAACAGAGAAACTATATCGGCAACATGACGGTCGTTTTGTGGTTTAAGGTCACATAATTATGTATGATTTTTTATTATATTGTTATTCTTCTTTATGCACAGCGCTTAGAAACATATGTACGAAGTGCTTTATAAATGTTATGTATTTATTTATTTGTTCCTGAAGGATGTCATAATTATAGACTTTTAATGTGTGTTTGTTTGTTTTTTGCCAAATATATAACTAAATATCAAAATTCTTGATTTGAAAATTTAAAATAACTCTAACTTTCGAAGGTGAGTGTCTAAACGTATGTTCTTTCAATCAATTTAATCATTTCATTTAAAGGGGTAGTTCAGTATCGGTATAGAGGGCGCTGTACAATTTTGTTTGTGTGAGATAATGAAAAACAATGTATACAATTCTAAAGAGCATACAATTTTAATGACAGAATCAACTTTATTTGATCAAAATCGGTTCAGAAACGGCTGAAATATATATCTGATCGGAATAAATCTGGGCCCTAGATGTATTCGATGATTATTTAAAAAAAAAAAAAAAAATATTACACTTTTTCAAAATTGTCAAAAAGGGATTTTAAAAAGTTGTTGATGATCTCTCTATTTAAACATTATTTCAACAAACACATCACATGCATAATTTTGTATGAAAAATGGTTGAAACCAAAGTTGTTTTATAGTGCTTTTAATGTGTTATAATTGCTCTTTTTAAATGATAACAGGCCTGGCTTTTCACTTAGTCATTTGTAATTTTCGATACATTTCGAGCATGGTGGAGTTATAACTATTAGTTTGTAATGTTATTGTGCTGGGTTAGGAAACTAAAGCTCAGCCTTACCAAAACTGTACTACGCCTTTGACGTACGCATGCCGCAGTTAACATCAGGAATAGTGTTTGCGCTTAAGAGCGAAATCGCCAGGGCCCTTACTTATAAAAGCTCGCTAGCTTTCCTTGCTATTTTGGATTACGTGGCTACGAATTAAACACAATATCGTTTAGTTGCTAACTAGGGTAAACCTAAAGGATACTTAAGACCAGCTAACCCTAGTTGGGGACTAGAAAAACTGCTTGAAGCTCAATAAACTGCACAACATAAATACACTTAACAAGGAACTAAGCTAGCAGGGTTTTATGGATATGGAGCCTGGCATTTACAATGCGAGATTTTGAAAAGCGTTCTTGCTGTTATCTATAAAAAAATATTATGGTATGTTGTGATCTTTGTATGTGTTGAAAAATAAGATTAAAATATATTTAATTTCTTGCCGTTTCTTCAAAATATTTGTGTTCTTTTGTATTATTATATTCAGGATATATGTGGAACAAGTGCCATTGTGTGTGTACTTGTGTGCGTGTGTGTGTGCGTGTGTGTGCGCATGTGTTTGTATGTGCGTGTGTGAGGGTGTGTGTGTGGGGAGGGGGTGTATGTGCGTTTGTTTGTGCGTATTTGATTTGTGATTTGTAACATAATTATACTATGCCACTGTCCTGGGCTTCATAATTAATTGTATTGTGTGTGGGTCATTTATTTGAATGTTAATTGTATTTAGAAGATTCATACAGATGAATAACAATCGAACAAACAAACAATCAAAGAAACTAATAAACAAACACGTGCATATATAACAACATGACGTTTACTAGCGTTTCTTCTTTATTGGCAAAGTTTATTCCGTATAGAATATTATACCATCCCCATACAAGATTTTTTATTTTGTTATAATGATTATATCTGAGATGCAGCGTGTAAGATAAAACAATTTGTTTTGGTTGCGACAATGATAAGAAACAATTATAATACCAGTAACGATATTGACAATAACTATTTGTATTACCTTATTCAATATTTGTGTATACATGTTTTTATTGATGAATATCATGCGTTTATCAATAAAAATATTAGCGACGCTACTTGGATATATCTACTACCTATTTTACTACAAATAATATAGTATTTCCGTAACCGGTAACGTAAAGATGATGATGATGATGACGGTGATGATGATGATGATGATAATGATGAAGATCATGATGATGTTGATGGGGATGAGGATGTTGATGTTAATGATGATGATCATGATGAAGATATTGATGATAATGATGATGATAATGATGACGATGGTGATGATGGTGTTGATGACGATGATGATGATGATGATGATGATGATGATGATGATGATGATGATGATGATGAATATGGAATGACGAAATTAGTATTAACAAAAAATGACGTACAAATGTAAATAAAATGATAAATTAAGGAGATAATTAAAACAGAACATTGTATAAGAGTATCAATTAGTCAATGTTCAATGTCAAAATAATTAAAGGGATAGTTTAGTTTTGGTAGAGAGGGCGCTGCACATCACAATGTTTGTGTGAGGTAATGAACAACTGAGTGTCGAATTTGAGAGAACATGCACTTTTAATGGCAGAATAAACTTTATTTGGTCAAAATCGGTCCAGAAAAGGCTGAAATAAAAAATAAAAAATTAGATGATTTTTTTCAAAATATAAAAAAAATGCTTCCTCTTTTCACAAATTTTCAAAAGCGTTTTTTAAATAGTTGTTGATGATCTCTCTATTTAATAATTATTACAATAAAACATCACATGCATAATTATGTACGAAAAATGGTTGAACCCAATGCCTTTTTAGAAAGCGCCCTCTTGTGTTGTAATGGCTCATCTGAAATATTATTAGGTGATTCTGTCGTTAGTTTGATTTCCACCATCGTGGTTTTCAACTCGGTCACATTCTTATCAGTTTCTGACAGTTTTGTCACTACTGTCAACAATCCCAGCTGTGTTTACTGCCCCCCCCCCCCCCCCCGAGGCCCAGTGCTATCAGAGAGAAAGGGGCAAGTGATAAGAAAGTGTCAACACTGATACAAATCTCCTGGATGCAGGCTTGAGAGCGGAAAACTCGCACCGCTTGTCAGGCCCTCAGAAGCGGTTTTCAGCAAGCGATACAATTACGTCATGCCGATTTAAAAATGTCGTTCATGAATGATTCTGATAATACAATGGTTACAGTTTATATTACTTCCATTACCCAAACCCTGACCATACATGTAATAGAATAGGCTCCATTGCCACACGGTGGTATAAAAGCCGTTGATACGATAATAATAATTACATGGAGACATATCTACACGCAGAATTTACCATTGTTATGAGTTGATGATGATTGGAACCTCACAACCACCAAACTCTCCCGAGTTCCTCTCAAAAGAGACACAAAAAGAACACACAAAACTGCCGAGATGTTGCTTTCAATGAAACCATGTTAAAAATCAACGTCGCGTGCCTATGGCACGCTTAATTACATCAAAGCGGCTATGGGTCGCCGTCACACTTCCCTCCTTAAAGAGGGCATTTATACAATAGAAATAAATGACCTCAACCTGCTCCTGGCATTATAAAACAAACACGAAACTGAATGTATATAAACTAAGCCCTATGATTTTCACATTGTCAATAACTATATCGTAAACTTTCAAACTTTCATCACAAACAAATTTATACAATAGCCTACCGGCTTTGCCCAAGCATGCGATGGGTCACATTTTGCTCATTTCTAATTCTAAACAAATATCAAGATTCTAAACATGTACAGTAGTTGTAATCCTGTACCAATACCAAATATTATCTTTACCATGTATCACATGAGCCATTATGTCACAAGTATCCTTTCATAACAATTTAAAAACTTTCCAATTAAATCACTTCTTCAAAAGCCTACTTTTTTTCTTTCTTTTTTTTTAACACATGCCAAAAATTCCCAACGCTAACGCAAACGCGTTAGAAAACACTAACGTTTTCATTTTTTTGTTAAACGCATTCCAAAAATTTCTAAGGCTAACGCAAACGCGTTAGAAAACGCGTTAGGAAACACTAACGTTAATGCTAGCGCGTTAGGGATTCCAAACACTGACATAACTACATTATTCATATCAATGTCAAAACTATATTTCTTACAACACAAAATTTCTCTTGACTCATACCGTATGTATCTCTCTTTTTCTGGTTTGTTTTTGTTTCACATACATGTATCTAAACTTAATATCATAATAAAAATGCATTTCTTTTCCAAAGCTTTCTAAAACTTTGCATTTTTCACTGAGTAATCAATCATGCCAAGAATGTTTTGAGTATTAAACGTATGATTGACACACAACAGAGATCATAGTATATCAAAAACAACATACATAATGTACCGTCACTAGGTCCAACAAGGAACACCTGTAGGAAAAACATATACAATAGCGGTAAACTGTGTATGAAATAAATGCAGAATACATGCTTTTTTTTACAAAATGTGTAACAAATTTACTCTCAATGTCAACAATTAAACACATCATCATGTATTCTTGTTAATTATCAATTTTGGTTTACTTTCTTAACTAAAATTTCAAGAGCACGTTCTTCTCCTTTTTAAACAACAATGTTAACAGTCCAATGCAAGCTCAGTTCCATATTCACTGCGATTTGATGTGAATAAAATGTCTATTTGAGTTACTAAAAATTTCAAAGTTTGTCCATATTGTTATTTCAGCGTCCAAATGTTTCCAAAACACATGAGTCCATTTTACTTTTACTTTTAGTCACAATCAAAGGTGAGCAGAGGCCGCTACATGTACGTGGTCCTTTCCCCAAAAGTTCTGTCATCGTCGACCTCCGCGCTTCTTTCGCGGCTGACGTCTAGCACGCCGTATCGCTCCAGTTCCAAACCCTGGTCGCCGAACAGCGGTAAGGCGAGGGACATCCCCCCACCACCCATCGAGAGGAGTCTCCTTCGTACCGTGATCTTCGCCAACAGCGGAGTGCGCCGCCTCACCAGCAAGGGCCCTCTTTTCCTGGAAGACAGGCTGAACATGCCTGCCATCAGACACCTCACCAGGTACCTCCAGATCATCTGCTTCAGCACAGTCCCTGGGCAGAGAGGTCTCCTGCATGCGATGATACTCACGTCGCCGATTCCCACGTCGCCGCCTATCACGCCGTCTAGCCTGCTCGCCATCAGAGGACCGGTCTGCGACACCCGAAGACACCATCTCGTCCTGGGTTGTCATCAGCTGCCCGACGTCATCATGGTTGCTGTTCAACACCGTCGCCCCAACCTTCATCCCTCTAGCATAGCGAAGACTTCCCTCCATATCAGCACCGGGATCTCCAAGACCACCTGAACCAACCATCACCTGATCTCCAGCGATGTCATTCCCGACAATCAATGACACGCCTGGAATGGGCAGTTTCTCCACTACCCCAAGAGTAACAGGCCCAGAAATGATGTTCAAACCCACATCCACGCTGTGCAATGGCACACTCAAAATGTTGCCGCCAATGCCCTGAAGAATCGCACTAGAGCCAGTAGCTGAAGCATCACTGAAAGGCAACACATCTGCAACAATCAACGACTGGGAAGCTCCAGTGTCCCTGAACGCCTTGACCTTGCGAGCCTCATCACTCTCCAACAAACACACATACCCTGTTGAAATGAAAGGCCCATACTGATTTTGAAGTTCAACAGGTTCAGCAGACAAGACTACACTTTCACCATGCACCTTCACCTGTGTAACACCAACACTCCTAACTAGACCATTAGGAAACGTCTTTGTGTGTGTGTTCTTTTCATCTGTGTTTGTGTGTGTGTTCTTTCTGTCTGTGTTATTTCCCTGTACATCTGGACAATTAGTCTGTATGTGACCTTGTACACCACAATGAAAACAAGTCAACATTTTCCATGACCTACGTGACTGTTTAGGACTCTCTTCACTGTTAGACTCACCCAATCTTACACCATCTGTTTCATCCCTACTACCACCCATCTGACGTCGATATCGATCACCTTGTGGTACACACCTATCCATGACCCTATGAGTGAGGACAAAATCATCAGCCATCGTTGCAGCCTGTGACAACCGTGTCACCTGGTGTTCTTCGAGATGCATGCGCACTTCAGCTGGCAACGTTCGCTTGAATTCCTCGAGCAGCACAAGCTCACGCAATGCATCAAAGTCATGAACGCCAACCGATTGTGACCACCTATCAAACAGACCAGACTTGACATTCGCATACTCCCGATAAGTTTGAGAATCCTCTTTTCTCACATTCCGAAACCTTTGACGGTAGGCTTCCGGCACGAGCTCATACGCACGAAGTACTGCTTGCTTCACCGATACATACTCGCCAGCCTCCTCCAACGAGAGCGCAGCATAGGCATCACGCGCTTTACCTTTCAACTGCGACTGCAGCAAATGCGGCCATTTTGACACCGGCCATTCCATGCTCTCGGCCACCTGCTCGAAATGACGGAAATACCTATCAACATCATCCTCCTCGAATACAGGAACCATACGAACATGCTTTGTAACATCAAAATAGGCTGCTTTTTGACGAGACTGCTCATGCTCTCTCTCCCATTCACTCTTAGACCTCGCAAGAGAAACCTTTTCACGTTCCAAATCTAGTTTTGCCTTTTCAACCTCCAACTCCTTCAACTTTACCTCCACACTCTCACTTTCTTGAGTGAAATTGACCCTAGCAGAAATGCTACGCAACGCCTGGGCAGGCAAAATCTCCTCCTCTACCAAGTACTCTACTGTACGATTCAGAATTTCAATTTTCCTCATGCCGCTATGCACCCCCTCAACCTCATAATGACTTACTACCTCCAGCAAATCTACCTTCCTGCACAAAAGCAGGTCTTCCACCCTGGGAAACGTCACAAATGTCCCAATATCGAACGCCATAGTAACTCAGTGGCTCACACTCACACTGTCAAACAAAATGCTCCTAATTCAAAACTAGAATCCCTGGCACTTTATCCCCCACAGTACAACCCGTATACAATTAAACCAAGTATACATAAACTCACTAAGCACGTACTATATACACACACTGCACGGGCAAATCCACCGTCACAGCGACCCACAACAATCGGCGCGCGCACAACCAATAACTGTATACACCGTAGTATGAGTACGGCGGGATATTAACAGGCAAGATCAATTCAAACACACATCACAAATAATCGGCAATTATTACCAAAACTTGCAGAAACACTACAAATTCTTCCGGCTACAAGCCCCCATGTTATGAGTTGATGATGATTGGAACCTCACAACCACCAAACTCTCCCGAGTTCCTCTCAAAAGAGACACAAAAAGAACACACAAAACTGCCGAGATGTTGCTTTCAATGAAACCATGTTAAAAATCAACGTCGCGTGCCTATGGCACGCTTAATTACATCAAAGCGGCTATGGGTCGCCGTCACACCATACAAATCAGTAAAACAAAAATCCTATTTCAATTCAGCTTAGAATATTAAGCAAGAAGGTACCAATACAAAAACATGTTTCGTATGGGATATACTTGTTATCTAAGTATATCCCATACAAACCATGTTTTCTCATTTTAAAATACTACATAAAATAATACAATGATATAATGATTGTTATAAGTGGTGATCGTAAAGTTGGTATGCATGGCTCCTCGATCTGATATAAAATAACCGAATACATAACGACAAATAGATAGTTGAGCTTTGGTAAAGAGAGTACAGTTTTGGTCAAACTGAATTTTAGTAACCAAAACCAGCCCTGCACCATTACATTACAAACTAATAGTTTTAACTCCACCATGCTCGAAAGGAACACAACATTTTAAAGGGAAAGTTGAGTTTTGGTAGAGAGGGCGCTGGACTACTTAATTGGTTTATGAGGTAATGAAAAACTGAGTGTAACATTTGAAAGAGCATAATATTTAAACAATAAAATCATCTTTGTTTGATCAAAATCGGTTCAGAAACGGCTGAAATATCCATAAATATAACAATTTGTAATAAACCCGGGGCCCCGGGTTTATTAGAGAATTTTGAACCAGCCGTTAAAAATTAAAAAAAATGCTTCCTCTTTTCAAAAAGTTACAAAATAGGTATTTAAATAGTTGTTGGTTATTTCTCTATCTAATCACTATTTTAACAAAGCATCACATGCACAATATTTTATTCAAAATGGTTGAAACCGATGAGTGTTTAGAGAGCGCCCTCTTACGTGTTAACTGCTCTTTTTGAATGATAACATGATCTTTACTACGTCATTTGTAATTTTGTGTTCCTTTCTAGTTATAACTATTATTTTGTAATGTAATGATGCAGGTTTTGGTTACTAAAATTCAGTTTCACTAAAACTGTACTCTCCTTACCAGAACTCAACTATCCCTTTAAATGACTAAGTAAAAAGCCTGTTATCATTTTAAAAAATAGCCGTTCAAACTCATGAGGGCGCTCTCTATAATCTTATTGGTTTCTACCATTTAAAATAAAATATGGTGCATGTGATGTTTTGTTGAAATAGTGATTAGATAGAGAGAGATATTCAACAACTATTTTAAAAACCTCTTTGTATACATTTTTGAAAAGAGGAAGATCTGTTTGTTTGTTTCTAATGGCTGGTTCAAAATTATCGAATAATTGTGGGGCACCACAGTTATAACAAAATGGTTTCGTTTATGGATATTTCAGCCATTCCTGAACCGATTTCGATCAAAACAAGTTTATTCTGTCATTAAATTTGTATGCTCATTCAAATTTGAGACCCAGATTTTCATTATCTTGCAAACAATTATTTCGAGTAGCGCCCTCTATACCAAAACTCAACTTTACCTTTAAAGACATGGCTGTATTCTCATCGGTGGTACAACTTTAGTCCAGACTAATACTCAAGACTGAGCAGTTACCTTGGTAACTGTTTAATACATGTGTCTGTATTATCAATGTAAATCGCTCTACAAAAGCACCAACACAAAGTGTATCTTGATATCCAGTTATAGTACGATAGGTCACCAGTTATGATTGTCCTGGATGATCCAGGACGCAATATTACTGGTGACCGGTTATACTATGACTGGAATGTCAAGAGGCCCTTTGTATGGATGATTTTGCAGAAGGACTTGCATTAGTAGTGAAGACAAATGGTTTTCTGGTAAATGGTCATTTTGTATGTTTATTCTGGACTAAACATGTGGCCCAGATGACAATGTGGGTTTTTTAAGTGCATATAACACTTTCAGCTTAAATGTATCCGTTCAGAGTTGTGTACATGTCTACATATCCAATATTTCAATAATAATAGTACGATTGGTTATAATGATAAAGAATAACATATGCATTAATCCTCATTGTATAATAAAAAGTTCTAGTATAATACCCTGTGTAGAATAAACACAGTCATGATAATAAGCTCATTGTCACAGCCGGTTGAGATTGTGGTTAGCCTGTGTGTCTGGTGGGGTAAACTAAAACAAACCAATTACTAAAACTCAGACAAAATAATACGTCACACTGAAATTCAGGGATATAAAGTTTAATTTCCTTCAAATTTACAAGATAACAATAATTAGTTGAAACATATGCAACATAATCAATTCAAGTTACATACTATTGTTAAAGGGCAATGAAACCCAAGCAAAATGTTGCTTTCATAGTCTTGAAGAGATTAAGAAGAAGAATCTCTGAAAGTTAGAGCATAATCGGGTAAGAAACAAGTAAACTATTGCTCTTTGAAGATGTCCATTTATTCCTATGGGGAACTCAAATTGGCAACGCACTCTGATAAGTGTGTGGACAACTCCCCATATGTTTTGTACACAAATGTTCCGATGTTTACAGTTTTCTTCATAGTCACATTTTTCCATTCCCCCAACTCATGATATGTTATGTATAAAAGCATTCTACAAAACATATGTTGAACTCGAATGAAGGGTAAACATAAATTTTGAGAAAATTGAACAAAACTGAAATTTTGTGTACAAAATGTATGGGGAGTTGTCCACAACTTTGCCAGAGTGCGTTGCCAATTTGAGTCACTCAAAGAAATACATGGCTCTTTTCAAAGAGCCATAGTTTTCTTATTTCTTGACCGATTGTGCTCAAATTTTCAGAGACTATTCATTATATTTAGTGTATTATAGTGCATACAACAATTTGTCTGGATTTCATTGTCCTTTAAGCATAAGGATGGGACTCAATTTCTTTAAACTGTCATCATTTGAGATTAATAACATCAATTAAAGTAAGTGGCTAGAGTTATATAGGTAATATGAACAGCTTTGTTGCAATTGGAGAATTAAAGTTCATCGCTACCCGCTACAGTACGCGAAACCTGTGAAACCCGTAGTCGTCGTCGGAAGCGTGCTGTCTTGCGTAGTCTACGAGCGAGCACTGTAGGACCATGTCGTACGTGCGATGCTGCTCGTCCCCTGCCGATGTTGACCACGTTAACGACGCTCGACGCGAGACGAACCCGATCTGCACCTAAGGAGAGCCAGCGGTGAGCTTGACGATCCCACGAACAGTCTTAGGTGAACCCTGCGAGAATCATGCGTGACCCTGGGTGAACCATGCGTGAACCCTGGGAGAATCCTGGTTGAACCCTATGAGAACCGCCATATTTGACTGACGAAACAAGGAAGCACGAGTGTCTGGTCCAGGCATACAAGTCAAGGTGGCTGGTGACTGTGCAATTACTGATGGCCGCGCCTATTTCAAAATGGCCGCCAAATATCGATTTGCCGCCGTTGCCTACTGCGATATAGAACCACTACTAAATAAGGACTTCCAAGAGCATAATAATGTTATGTCTCCGCTCCTCGACTTCTGATCTTCAAGTGAAGTTAAAGGGGAAGTGTCTACAAGCTTTTAAGCAGGTTGGGTGAAAAGAGAACAATTTTAGATGCCTTTTAGCGAAAGTTTGAACAGATTTTAAAAATCCAATAAATAATGATGATTTTTCAAAGGTTTGATCAAAATATTGTTTGCTGCCATCTCAGTCGGCTCTTTGCCAAATCTGTGATGTCACAGACGAACAACTCCCATTGGAATTGTACAACAAAACTTCACAAAATGTCACTTTTCATGAAAAAGCATCGTCCATCTACTCTCATTCTCAGATAATATGTTCGAGAAGAGGTAAATGGGCATGCATTTAAGGTAAAACTTCCTCAACTGGTCTAGTGAAATCCAAGAAAAATTAAAAAATATAAAAATATGTGTACAAAGTCAGAGGAAGGTTGTTCTACTATGGCATCACAGACCTTGGCAAATTGCCATCTAGAGAGGGCGGCATACAAAACTTAACGGAATCATAACTTTTGCATTGAAAATCCAAATTTGCTCAAAATTTCACTATTGGGCTTCTTAAATTGTTCTCCTTTCGTTCAATCCACATTAGTACTTGGGGAAACTTCCCCTTTAAATATGCCCAAGCCCAGTAATTTCCATGCCCCTCAAAGCAAGGACAAACAACTATCTAAATGGCATATCTGCCTATTCTAATTCCCCCTTACAAGATTACCCCCATCTGGGTAGCAACAGTATAACAATTACATAGGAATGAAAGAAATTTGCCAACTAGCTATTGAATCAAGTAGCAACAATTTCATAAAAAAGAAGTTCTCTCCCTCAGCAACAAGAAATGTAAAGGTTGTAACCTAGTAACCAACAACAAAAGAGCCAGCATACCTCACTGGGATGAACCTGGGAAACTTAAAAGAAAAGGCACAGTAGTTGTGTGCGTTCAACCGGCCTGGGCTTCTGGCCTGAATAGATACTCTAATTTAACAAAAGAAGCACTAATCCTAATGACATGTGCTCGCTACAGCTAGCAGAGTCCTCAATGTTTACAAAATAACCACAGATTAGAAATGACTTGTAACACTCATGATGATACACAATATCATTTTTTGTTTGCCAAATACTTTAAGTAACGTTGTCGCCAAATCTCAATGTGCTGTTATACCCCCCGAATGATTACTTATCATACTTGTCTAGCATTCTGGGTATTATCTAACTGTAAACATACGAATATATATACAGTATCGATGTTGCATATTAACATCAAGGATCCATGTGCATTATACAGCTAAAAAGGGGGGTAAAGCACGTCGATATTAACGCATGCAGACTAGATGGTTCCGATCTACGTCGGACAACTGTCAGTAAGGACGTCACCATGGACACATACTTTACTTATATCATATTAATGACACTTAAAAGTGTATCCTTCATCGGGCTTGTGGTGGTGGTTTGGAACTGTACTAGTGCCGCCTTAGCAACCGCTTAGGTAACTAATGTATTGCCTAACATTGTTTAGAACAGATATTCATATCAATGGAGAACTGTGACGTCACACTTCGTTTCTCCATAGAGCCGAAGTTACCAAGGCACATTTAAGGGCCGGTGCACCGATTATCATAGGAAAATCGCGTTGGTGTTCGCTGATATCTCCAATGTATTAAGACAACTCCTATATAGGATGGGAGTTCATTAGGAACAGCGAAATTTATATCCACAACTTGCCATTTCGTGCTTAGTTCGGACATTCGTACGAGGTTAGCATGTGTCAATTTCTTGAGAATACAATGCACGACACTAGCAAGTACCATAGATGTTGTACGGTAAGCATGGCGTACGCATATCGCACAACGCAGCCTGCGTACGATGTTGTCGTGTTTACGACGATAGTTTTACTTCTTCCACTCTAAATTATAAATAAGCATCGGAAGGTTGCGCTCCTCTGAATGCAGAGTACTGCGAGGACTCAGCAACGAGGTTCTCGTTGCCATGGTTACTCCTCCCGGCTCGCTCCTGTTGCATATACGTCGGCTTTGGCGGTTTTCCACGGACATTTTCGGGGCGAGGTCGGTAGACGTACGATCGATCGCTGTATCGCTGCTGCTATGTACAGGTCTGGCCGGCCCCGCCCCTGCAGCTGCTGCGCCAGGCGATGTACATGCTCCCTAGTAAATGCAGGCGGATACGGATAGTCCTCTCGCATAGACATCCCTCGCGGATATTCCGCAGGGCGGTTACCAAGCAGACGGGGGTCCAGATGGCGGTCAGACGCAGGTTGAGCGAATGGCACTGTGTTCGGTCGACCGTTACGATATGCGTCGTCTACTATCGGATTGTTCATGAACAACTCCTGCATGGTTTGAATCGCGTCCTGTCGGTTCTATAGATTAAACATGGGGTTAAAGAAAAAATCCCCTCCTCAATCTCCTCCTCATAGTCCTCCTGAGGCGTTGCTATGCAACAGTAGTAACAATTCCACATGATATTGACCACAAACAGAATGGCGCCACACACGGACATGCCGACAAAATATTGGCACGTCGACGTCAGTGTGCTCGCCCGATTCGTACGCGCGGTAACCATAGATACACGCGCATAATATCACGGCGTTGATGAAGGAGCCCTGTAAGAAAAATAACAAAAACAACATGAACACATCTGGGAAAAAAAACGTAATAACAAAATATAACTTTGCGTGACCTGTGATCAAAACTAACAAATAGCGGATATCGATTAACAACGTTCCAAAGGTAGAGAGAAATATCATTAATTCGTCATGGTAGGAAGCTGATTTATTAAATTGCCAGCCAAGTATTAACACAAGTGGGTGACATGTAGACACAATAATGTTAATTTAAAACATTACAGTATTTGATAGGAACCCCTACCGAATAAATGTTAAATCAATGTCAGTGTATATATTTTTGATTACAAATTAAAATAAGTATAAAGTGACACATTTAAAACTGCAAATAAACGTGATATTTGGCGTTAGACTACCCCCCCCCCCCCCCCCCCTCCCCCGTCTATTCATCAGCAAACCAAATCAGATTAAATTTCAATTCCAATTTGGTATAACAGCAATGGGTAAATGCATGCTAGACTACATTTAAATAAAATCCCCCTCCACAATCCCAACTTTATTTTGAAAGGAAGACCATCATAATATATGTCAAATCAAATTCGTTATAATTACGAATTAATTGTACGCTCTTGCAAGCCAGATGGCCACAAGCGTAATGCCACACAATTAATGTCACAAGAGAGATCCACTTTACTTGCGGATGTCCTGTGCCCATATTCATAAAACCCCGCTTGCTTAGTTCCACGCTTATAGTATTTAAAATGCCATAGTTTAGTGAACAACAAACAGTTGTCCTAGTCCCCAACTAAGGTTAGCTGGGTAAAGTATAGGCTCTAGGGACCCACTAAGTTAACCCTAGTTAGCAACTAAAGTATCATGTGTTTAATTCGTATCCACTTAATCCAAAATAGAATTGTTACAGTATTGGCCCAGTTCTGTAAATAAGATTACTCACGAAATCGTGCGGTTTGTCGCCATCTAGCGGCCTAATTAAAACGTTCATCAGAGTCTAAACTAGCCTACCCCCCCCCCCCCCCCCGCCTGCATTGGGCTGCCATTACCTGCAATAAGCTGCGAATAAAGAATAGAAGCTATGAAGGCGCGCGAATCATGTCAAAAACAACCAAACGCCCCAATCGAAAGCAATTTTCGCAACTCGGCCTAATTCTCATTTATCGCCGGAAATGAGTTGTATCTCTTATTTAAGATTGTTAAAATGTAATTTATCGTGCTAAATAAACCTGGATTGGGCTATTGATCAAACAATAGCTCGACTGGTCACGAGAAACGCATGCGTCGTGCGTTCTATTCTCATCGCAGGTGATGGCAGGTGATGGCACGATCAGAAAATCATGTTTTGAACATTTTCAAAATCCTAGCTGCGATCAAAACAAAAGAAGAATTGAATTGAACTTTATTTTCAACATCATCAACATAATTATATACATGTCATTATTTACAAAGGATAACAACGATAAAATACAAACAAAGAAGTAACACTACATGTACATTGTGAAAATGTGAGAGGCTATAACAAGGCAAATATGACTTATAACATAGCCCCATGAGAATAATAACATAATGTAGAAAGAAAAGGAGGAGCGTAGGGATAATTACATATATAATTTACAAATGAGCATAGGTTGGATATATTTCAAAATTATCTAACTTAATACATGTATATCATAAATTATTAAATAGATACTCTTTATATTTCAATTTAAATGAATTGAGTGAATTAACATTTTTGATATTTTCTGGGAGATTATTCCATAAAAGTGGTCCATTATAAGATATCAATGTACGTGAGATGGATGACTTGCCATAAACAGAACGATAGTTGAGTTTTCCGCTTGTATTATGGGAATGTATATCAATATTACGATTAAATAAACAATGAAAGTTTGCAGGCAATAAGTTCTTAGAATCCATATACATACAAATACCAAGGTTGTAGTTATACAATTCATAAACTGGCAAAACTTTGAATTTTTTAAAAAGTGGGGCAGAATTAGATCTAAAATTGGAATGTGATATCATTCGTATCATAAGTATTTTTTGTAATATTAATGATGCCAGGGACTGGCAGGGGTGACATAGGCGTATTATGCGGTGTTTTGTGTTCTGTGTTTTGTGATTGGGCTGCAGTCGCCCTAGCTGGGAGT
This sequence comes from Echinarachnius parma, assembly GCA_037951105.1. NCBI lineage: Eukaryota > Metazoa > Echinodermata > Echinoidea > Clypeasteroida > Echinarachniidae > Echinarachnius > Echinarachnius parma. The sequence continues at coordinate 10,309 of JBAMJV010004623.1, read as the reverse complement.
TTTGAAAATGGCCTAATTCGGGCAAATGTCTCAAGCAAACTCATATCATCATTCGGGCATTATTTTACAATTTTCAGCACGGTAGTTTTGCAACACAGTACTAATATACTGGGTGTTAAATAAAGCACTTTGTTTGTTTACATTTTAACTAATAAGTATGGCATGGATTCTTACAGCTGACAATATTACATTTGTGTTGAGTGCTGTCGACTTTCATATTCACACCCCGAATTTCACGCAATAATTCAATATTTTCCAACGTAGATTGTACAATTCAACAACAAACTTCCATAACAAAATGAGGAGCTGTACACAAATCAATCAATGCTTGCGCTAGTGTGTATCACACAATGCGTATAGCGAAATAGCTCATATCAACTATTCATGAGTTGTCAGACGATGCACAACCCTGAATATCTTTAGGGCAAGCCTCTGAAAATCCGGGTGGAAAGAGGATTAAAAGGACAATGTGACTCACGTACAATCACATACACTCTCATTGACTTGCATAACGATAGTCTCTCAATTTGTACAAAAGGTGTTTGTTTTTTTACCAATCTCTTGCAATCTACTTTTGAAAAATATTGAAAGTAAATGTGAATTGTGCAGCACTAAACCACACCCATCACAAATGTAAACTCTTCAGCTACCTTTTACTTTAGTATGAATAAAACCATGCAATTCCTTGTGAATTATTCACAATAAAAGGTGCCAAGAGTTTTATCATGTAACACCCAGTGTTTAACACTATCCGCCTTTCATATGCGCAATCGATGATTTGTAGCTAATGACAGGCTATTGCAGCCAATCGCAGCCTCTAGTCTGCCCAGCCCCTAACTTGCATGCATATTGTGGGTCATGTGCCCACTGTATGTGTAATGTACGTATAACTATTTCCCCCATTCAATTACACGTACCGCTTAACTCTGCATTAGGAATATCATTGAGTTATTACCATAGAAATATGACTCCAACTGCCATTGTAGAACTAGAAGGTAAACTGTATGCGCGCGCAATTACGTGCCATATATTTGTGTACATTTACAAAATGGCGGACTGAGGGTAAATAAGTCGCCGATTAGAAGCCTTTTTGTCACGTGACACCTTTATGTCGCGCACATTACAATTTGTTGTCATCACCTCTCAAACAAAAAAATATTGAAGCGCCCTCTAAACCAAAAACTGCACGATCACTTTAAAAAGCATCTCAGAGATTATCACACTCTCCTTGAAATGATGGCGTGTTTGAAATTGATGTTCACGCACAAAATGTATTGTGATTAAGCACAGTCAAAGTGACACAATCAGACTTGTGCTATGACACGATGATGTTTTCTTTCGACTTTGAGATAGGATAATGATAATCCATGCCATAATAAATTTGGAAGAAAACAAGAACCTAACCTGTGGTTAGGATACAACTCAATTGTTTCATTTAGACTCAAATAAATGTTGTATCACTGTGAATTTCACATTTTATCAATTGGATGGTGTGGTTGATGGAATGTTTGACTAAGTTTGGTGGTGCATGCACAAAATATATACTATATTAACAGCGACCCCAACTTCAAAATGGCGAAGAATTCGACTTTTAGACTGACTATTATTATTTTACCTGAATAAATCCAAGACAATGCATTCAAATGAAGATCTAGTCCCGAAATCTCGAATAAGAACGCCCCCTCCCCCCCACCCCCCCCCCCCCCAAACAAAAAAGAAAGAAAAGAAAACGCACAAACAAACATACATTCTGAATAATATAATTAACAAAATATGCATTTACAAACACGAAATACAATAAATTGGTTGCAGAATGCTAGACTCTTATTTTGAGATCATCACATCATTTAATTCCACAAGAATATTTGTTTAATTATATATTTCCTTTCATATAAGACAATAATCTCGCAAATTTGTAGAATTGTTGCTCTCAAAATATAGACAGTATATATATGACATCATACAACAACATTGATATTCTCGTTATTTTAGCCTTTAATAAAATATCGTGTTTTACACTGGAATGATGATTATGATAAGTAATATACATATTGTTCTAACATTAATTTTTAATAACTTGCTGGCGGCAGATATTGCCGGCGTGTGTGATGATAAAAGTGGGTTATTGCACTATCAATGAACGGCATCACTCTTTCGCCAAAAAACATGATCGATTATTAAAGTGATCCATTAACTCTATACTTTTCCCCAAAAGTGATATTTAAGACTTCAATCATATACCAATATCATTGTAAGATTCTTAAGAATGATATGTGAGATTTTCATAGAAAATCAATAATGTTTACCTAGTGAAAAAAGGGAGTAAATCGATGTCTGATTTTATCCCGATCGCTGGCGTGAAGTATCCGAATTTGGATACTATGCAGGATTTAGTCTCCGAATTCGGATATTCTTGACTAAGGTCAAAAGCGTCTACAGACACTTTAAAATCCAATCTTAAATAGTTCCATAATTAGGGAGACATATAAACAAAACCCAATCCATTCTTCTGTTACCACAAGCAAAACAACAAGGTACATGAGAAGTGCCCCAAGTGATTTTGGTTGAATTTTCACAAAGCTAATGGATCACTTTAATCATAATTACATGGGCATCGAACCGTGCTAATAACTTGCTGTTTACGAAATTGGATGAATATAAAATAATAAGGTACATGGAAATACAATTTTGAGCGAGATCGATCGAGACTTAACAAAAAGATGAGAGTGAACATCAGTCAAATTGTCAAATTACCTATTACGACAAGAGGAGTGTACACATTGTAATACAAATAAATGTTGCTGTTTTTCGCCACTGAAGCAGTAAGCAGTAAAAGTATTAATTGTATTTGCCGGGCCACTTCAAGCATTCAATAGAAAAAAAAATAACACAAAGCGTGGGCATGTCTGTTATCACCGACCATGTAAAAGAATAAATTATTGCTTATCTGTTGGTGTAAAACGTTCGACAAATGCGGCTTTAATTGTTGTTAATGTAATCATTGAGAGTATTCCAAAATTTGGGACCATTATAAATGAATTTATTTTGAGCTAACAACGTTCTTAATAAGGGCAGATGGAATTCTCCCGAATGTTTTGTTGGGTACTCATGGACTTATTGTTTTTGTTTTACATTTCATCAAAAATAGCGGGTAAGGTATTGCTATTATAATTATACATACATTGACCGAGTTGAAATACATATAGGTCCTTAACTTTTAATATATCATTATCAAAAGATAGCAAGTCTGTATGAGACAGTGGGGCCATATTACAAATAATACGAAGTACTTTCTTTTGCAATAACCACAATTTATATAATAACGTTACGTGGGTGTTACCGCAAGTCAAAATACCATAATTTAAGTATGGTAATATCAAAGATGAATACAACATAAGTAAGGAAGCTTTAATCTATTTTAATCTATTAATACTGCCAATAATGCGAGAAATAACTTTATAAATATTATTAATTTTATATTAAATTTCAACGAAAGTTGATTATCTACGGTAACCCATAAACATTTAATATTAGAACCGTTTTCCTATAAAAAAAAATCCTTCAAAAGCAATATAATGGGTAACAAATAGATATATTTACTAAAAAGCATATATTTTAATTTTCTAATCCACTTTAATATATTAAATAATTAAACATTGATTGTGTCAGCAAGAGTGTGTGGATTATCGTGAAAAATAAAGTTAGTGTCATCGGCGAAAAGAACGAAAGATAACACATCAGATGACCTGTTAAGATCATTAACATATTAAATAAATAAGAGTGGCCTAAGAGGCTTCCTTGTTCGACACCACAAGATATTTTACGTAACTCTGAACTATGATTATTTACAAATACATATTGCTTTCTATTAGAGAGGTAGTTCCTGAACCACTCCAAGGCTTTACCACGCACGCCGTAATGATAAAGTTGATAAAGTAAAATATCATGGTTAACTGTGTCTTAGGTCTTGGAGCAATCCAGGAAGATACCCACCATGTGGGGAGATTTATTAATAGCATGGGCTACTTTCTCAATAAAAGACAATAAAGCATGGGTAGTACTATATTTTTCTCTAAATATTGTTATATACAAAAAACAAAATTATTATGATGAGTAATATACATATTGTTCTGACATTAATTTTTCATAATTTGCTATTAGCGTAATGAAAATTTGGCCGGCGGATATTGCCGGCATGTGTGATGATAAGAGTGGATTATTGCACTATCATTGTACGGCATTACTCTTTCGCCAATAAAAATGTTCGATTATTAAAGTGATCCATTAAAGGGGCCCTGCAACCCAAATGGATGTTGACCTCTGTTCATCTGTATTAGTGTACACATTCAATATTTGTAACGGTTTGACCCAAATATGTTTTGTATATTTTAAAACATTTTATCATTTATTTGTCTTCATGTTGCTAAGCCCCACCTCCTAAAAACCCTCCAGAGCAATTCTATTGTTGACCTGCAGTGACATCATTTTGTCAATCACTGGTCAGCTACCATGAGATTAACAAAAGATGAAAGTACAAAAAGAACATCCACACAAAAGCATGCCCTGCATACCTCCATGCAATAGCTTAGACAGTGCTTTTCTTCTGACATAGCAACAGCTATTGTAATTGAAGTTGTGTGAGTTGGTATTCTATTCAACCGTGTGATGCTATTGTGATTAGGCTAATCACAATAGCATGGTAGCTGACCAGTGATTGACACAATGATGTCACTGCAGGTCAACAATAGAATTTGCTCTGGAGGGTTTTTTAGGAGGTGGGGCTTAGCAATATGAAGACAAATAAATGATAAAATGTTTAAAAATATACAAAACATATTTGGGTCAAACCGTTTACAAATATTGAATGTGTACACTAATACAGATGAACAAAGGTCAACATCATTTGGGTTGCAGGACCCCTTTAACTTGATGATTTTCCCCAAAAGTGAGATTTGAGACTTCAATCATATACCAATAACATTGGAAGATTCTTGAGAATGATATGTGAGATTTTCAACGTTTAACTACTGACAACAAAAGTAAATCGGTGTCCGATTTTCTCCCGATCGTTGGCGCGAAGTATCCGAATTCGGATACTATAGATGAGTAAGTCTCCGAATTCGGATACTCTTGACCACGTTCGAAAGCGTCTACACTTTAAAATCCAATCTTAAATATTTCCATTAAAGGGAGAGATCCACTTTTGCAAGCCAAAATTCAAAAGTTGCGAGGTTATTGTCTTATATGAAAGGAAATGTCATTTACATAGCATGCTGAACAAATTAGGGCTTGAAATCTCTTTCGTGGAGTTATAGACCTAAAACTGAATAAACTGAGGACGTCGGTTAATTAGGTACATACGTATTTTCGGCCGGTGAGTAAGTTTGTACATAGATATCCCCTTTCTCCTTCTCTCCTCTTTCCTATCCTGTGTGAATGTGTATGATTGTGTTATAATGTATAAAGTTACTGCTATCTGTCGTTGTTTTTATTGTAAATGCTTATTTATTGGGGCCTCAATTACAAGCTGCTGCTTCACCGAGGTCCCGGCTTTTAATCTGTATATGATATGTAACATTTAATTTGTAACATTTGTATTTTATTTGCCGAATAAATTCAATTCAATTCAATTCAATTCAATTTCACGGAGTGCCAGATCGGTATGCATGACCCCTACGTGACCCGCGCTAGCTACGTGACTAGTGCATAAGTACTAATGTGTGAGCGTTTACCAAGCAAAATACCCAAACATCGCTTAAACTGACTACATGTAATTATATATCTTTTTCCGTGACATACGTTAACAAATGTCGGCTTCACAATACCTTTACGAGAATCAGTACTATATTGTTGTAATATTATGCTAATCAGTTGAACTCCTTTATTTGACCGATATATAGTTTAAATGGAGGGACGCAATTCGTTTTTCATTCGTAGAATCCAAATTAGAGGGCTGTTCGCTCTGATTTTATTTTTGCGTGTTACATTGATGCCCATCCGTCAACTGAAAGCTGTTCAGACGTTTTGTAAAAGTGGACCTGTCCCTTTAAATGAGACATTTAACAAATCAAAACCCATTTAATTCGTCTGTTCACGTAAGCCAAACAATAAGGTACAAGAGAAGTGTGAAAGCCCCAAGTGATTTTGGTTGAATTTGCACAAAGTTAATGGATCACTTTAATCATAATTATATGGGCACCCAACCTTGTTAATAACTTGTTAGTATTTTAAAGAAGCAGTAAGATTATTAATTGTATTTGCCGGGCCACTTCAAGCATTTAATAGACCAACTAATACTGATTAATTGAATACGGTGGAATAAAAAATAACATAAACTGCACTAAGAGTATTAATATGTTGGTTATTTGTACAGATGAGAGTGAACATCAGTCAAATTGTTAAATTACCAATTATGACAAAAGGAGTGTACAAATTATAATACAAATAAAATGTTTTTGTATTGATTTATTTATTCAGCAATATTTATTCAGGATAGCATGGCTAGCTATGTTGTTGTTTTTGGCCAAGGTCCTGAATATACTAATACACACTGTCATTCTAAGAGGATGGTTTTGATTGGTTTGTCTACAGTCATATACGTGATTAAACTTGTTTGTTACACGATTTTCACAGAAATAACACTAATAATAATAGTCGCCCTTGTGTAATAATTCCGAACGTATAATAATTCATACATAGTATGTTAACACATTGCCTACGGGAACCCGGTGGTTCCTACATTAAAGCCAAATAGCAGTAAATGGAAACACCCCACACACAAATTAATGATAATGAACGAATTTGAATAAAGCCCACAACACAGAGCGTGGTCACCGACCATGTAAACAAAAATATAATTGCTTATCTGTTAATGTAAAACGCCGGACAAAGGCGGTTTTAAAATTGACTATTTCAACAATATTAAAATGCGACGGTCTGTCACCTTAACTACGTCATAAAAAATTCATATGCATTCTTTGCAAACCACGTCGCACGCTAATTCGATTGGATAATGTACAGCCTTAGCAAAATAATATATTAGACCAAGTACTTTTTGAAAATTGTTGTGCTCGTTATTTTGTCCGTGTTACAATATTTACCCGAACAATTATCTAATGAGATAACAAAAGGGGCATAGTCATCTGTGTTAGTATTACCTACCACATATTTTCTGACTTCAATTTGATTAAAAACATGAATTGTATAACATATTGCAAGGATTTTTTTTTCTATTCCTTCTCATGTACATTAAAGACATTGGGTTATATAAACATTTTTTTATATAAAGTGCAACATTTGTAAAAAATGTTCCTGTTACTTGTGATTATACCATAGAAAGGTATCTCCAGTTCCTAGTGTGATTTGTATTAGCACTTTGATTCTTGGTGAGAGGTGCCAATTGGTATAAAACTCTGTTTGAGAAGCAGATAATATTTGGATGCTCACTGCTTGTGCTTAAGCAGTATACAAGGATAGAGGCCAACTACACTAGGGCCCCGTTGCAGAAAGAGACTATAGCTTCTGTCAGGTCCACCATGCTCGTGGGAGCAGGAGCAGGAGCAGGAGCATTTTCCTGGAGCAGCGGATGTCTCTCATCAACTTGCATTCATTTGCTTCTTTTTCAAAAGTTGGTAATATTAATGAACACTGCAACATAGATGGCCAGTCTAGAACACAGACAGAATACAACTGACCTGGCTTTGCATTACTGACCATCTGTATCCCCGCTAGGTAAACAAACCCGAAAATAAACCTTTCAATAATAAATTTCTTGGCAAAACGTCAAGTAATGTAAATGCTAGACTTTATTTGTATGAAATGTTGAAAATAACACAATTGAATACATGAGTGATTCGGGGAAAACAATCTCGTTAACTGCTCCAATGCCCCTCTCTTTCATGTTGACGCGTACTTCCTATTATACGCGACTCGTTCAGTGCAATTAGGTCAATTTCATGTAATATTAACACGCGGTGATCAATTATAGCTAATGCTACTTTTCCAAATTATATTTTGCTGTGAAACTTTCATTAAATTAAGTGTTGTCATTCTTTGGTGATTAATGCATATTCATGAACAAAGTTTGTATATTACAAAATTATGACATCTTTCTATCTATCTAGCCTATATCTCTCCACTGTAGAAGGATGGCCTCTTCATCACCATTCCAATATCTTCTTTATTGTGCTTGTCGCATCCATATAACACCCCGAATTATCTGATGTCTTATTTATTTCTTATTAAGTTCTCCTTTCTGACATTGTCTCTTCTTGTAACTCCTACCATTTTCCTCTCCATTGCTCTTTCTGTGACTCTAAGCTTTTTTTCAAATTTCTTAGTTGTTGCCCAAGTCTCTGCCCAACAGGATAGTACCAGAATTACACACTGGTTGAAGATTTGTCTGATGAGAAGATTGGAAGATCCTCATCTCTGAATATGATAATAATAATAATATAGGATATTTATATTGCGCAATATACACCTTATTATAAGGTGCTCAAAGCGCTTATTATTATCCCTGGTCATTCGGTACAGTTCAGACCCGCACAATGATATTGTACACATTCTCAACTCCCCGAGGAGTATACTAGCGGGCAACCCCTATAGGGTGCACCAAGCTAATTTTCACCGGACTGAGTTTCCCAAATTATAGTATTTCTTATCCAATCAACTACAGTTCTTTCTTAGAACAAAAATGCAAGATAGATGCTTATCAATGAAAAGTGTTCAGTGGTATGTTTAAAAATGTAATGCCACGGCATGCACGTAACCACTGACGAATTATTACAAGAAAGACACTTAATTATATAATTTATAATATTAATGAAATGAAATGAACTATTGTATCTAACTGCACCAAGGACAGTGGTTTACCTAAGAGGGTCCATCGGGGCCAGTTATGATCAGGGCACATGTTAACGGGGGTTAAGTTGTCAAAATACTGAATACCGCGATATACAAGTAGATGACAAATATAACACGGCATCCAATATAGCTTTGTTGACACAATCGCAAATTACATTTCACTGAAAAACATGTCATCAAAGTGAATATTGCCAAGCTGCGATAGCTTCAGATAAATAAAGATTAATATATATGGAAGTGTAGGTATATTACACATTATGACAAAGCAAACGCGTAACCACTGGTCAATTATCAATAGAAAGAACCTTATTTGTATATTTTCTAGTATAATTAGTTAAAACGAGCTCATTTGCTTCTTATTTTCTGACCGGTATGGCGTTGATCAATGACGAATCGGATAATGTATATTTGACGCCTATATGTATTGGTATGAGGCCAGTCATGTGAGTGTCGTGTGTATTGGGTTAGGGACTTCGAATGTTCAATAAGTAGGGTTGCAGGTTCGAGCCTATATGAACAGTCACAAGTATTTTTAGGGAGATACTCTGCCCTTATAATAATAATAATATACATTTATATAGCGCATATTGCAAAGAGCCTCTAAGCGCTTAAATAAGTATTATGTACGGGGGTTATGTACTGCAGCTCTGTATCGTGTTTCCATCTTTTTAACATCCATTGTACACATCAACGCAATTTCTCTTCTCACAAACTTAAACAATATATATATCAAACAAATGAAGAGCTTAATTTCAAAAGGCACTAAATCCACTTTTCAACTTTTTAGAAAAACAGGTTTCTTTGTCCAATATTGTACACATGCCTATGGGAATATAAAAATGGAACGTTCCATAAATTATTTTGATTTTGATTCTGCAATTTGTCCTAAAATTTGTATTTTTAGATAGCTAAGTAGCTTATTAATGTACTGATATCGCAAACTTAATTTGTATGGAAAGTTGATTAAGCGCCTTTTGGAACTAAGCTCTTCAAATACTATAGCAAGTGCACTAAACGACAGCTCAACTACATAACAATCATATCGTTTGAAAAGCGGTGCGCATGCGCATTACGTTCACAGGTATTGGTTATTGGACGTCGAGTCGAAGTGACAACAGGCGTGGTCTGCGGCGCATTGACATTAACCGGGACGTATTCAGGTGGATAACAGTCCAAATTTATATAAATGATGTGCAATCGAAGAGTTCTGATCATTCCTCGCATTTATTTAAATGAGTAGAGATGTGTCTGATAACCACGTCGGTTCACCCTGTCTACATCACTTACCGGAGAACAGGACTAACATTAGTTATCTAAAGACATAATATCGACAGTAATCTTGAATCTCATCACCGAACAAAGTGATCTCATGAGCCATCGTTTCCTTGAATAGTTTTGTTGCATATTAGCATCGAATTAATAATTGTTTCACATTCGTATACTC